>JAHWFP010068099.1:0-18449 GCA_023313725.1 Lithobius niger | reverse complement strand
ACTAATTTTTGGACGCTGAATCTATGGTGAAAACAGTTTGTCTCGTTTGTATCTGGTACCGTTCCATAGATGATTGGCTGACTTGTGGGCCACTTCCGGCTCACTTGTCGGCCACTTCCGGGCTCACTTGTCGGCCACATCCGGGCTCACTTGTCGGCCACTTCCAGGCCACTTCCGCTTCATACTTCCTGGATTTTATTTTATTCCTTTTAACTGATTTTTGGACGCTGAAGCTAATGGTGAAAACCGTTTGTCTCTATCTGGTACCGTTCCATAATAGATGATGGCCTCACTGGTCGGCCACCTCCGGGCCACTTCCGGGCCACTTCCGCTTCATACTTCTTGGATTTTTTAAAATTCTTTTAAACTAATTTTTGGAGTTGAAACTAACGGTGAAAACCGATTGTCTCTATCTGGTACCGTTCCAAACTTCAAAATGCGACGGACGTACAAAGTCGTTGCTATCATTTTACCAGCTTTTGCTGTAAAGAAGACTAAAGAGGCACGAGAGTCAATCGAGGCGAGCAGGTCAGGTTCCCTACTGGTAGTTTCTAAGCTGCATTGGGCCCATTTTGTTCATTAATTTTATTATGGTGCTTTGAGCTTTTACGTTTTATACATTTTAAAATGTTTTACTTGACTTTGGGTTCTTAGTTTTATATTTTATTGGTTGATAACGAAGCGGCGATTGCTTCGAAACGTCACTAATTGTTTATTGTATGCGCACTGGACTGGCCTTCCATTTTTTAATCGTTAACTTAGACAGACACATGTTTCGTCCGTTCTGGTTCATTCCTGTACAGTTTTCTGTTTTCCGCATTTTTTACAGACGTAGGGTTACATAAAGAAAATTTTGGGCTATTACGAAAGGAATAATAAATGGATGGAAGAATCAACCACTAACTAAACTAAAAAAAAAATAAATAACCAAAAAAAAAAAGGTTACGCCTCTGGTTTTCAAGTGTACTGTCCTCCCCAGTATGCAATCAAGAGTCCAATAGAGAGCACAAAAGCCACAATCAAGCCTCGTGAAAAGAATCATTAGTTGGATAAAGGAGGTTCCCAGTCGTTGTAACGAGAATTCATAAGCCCGTCCGCTCCTCAATCCGTGTCCAACAACAACATTGTACAAGCCTAAGCCGATTCGCAACAAGCTCAGATCCGCTCCATTGTACAAGTAAAAGCTACAAGCTATCTCGGCCAAGTTCCATCCATCCAACCAGCCTGCCTCAGGGTGCAAACACTTACAAACCGGTATACTGATTAAAACGAACTCGCTCTCTTAAAAGAATTTCAAGGACGGGTTGGCCGGTTGGTTCGTTTTCTTCACAAGATTATTATGTTACGACGGTGGGCAGGTATAGCAGCGCACTGTGAGCTGGACGGTGTCCGGTCGAGGCGTTCTGGCGATGACAGCAAAGAGGCAGTTGTAAATTACGACCGACGGCCAATTAGGGCGAGAAACTTGTCAGGTTAACTCGCGTTACATTCGCGTGAATTCAATTGCATTTCTTGCATCTGTGTACCGTTTATTACGAAAAACGTGTGCCAACGTTTTTATAAAGCCTGTTCCGTACGCATATCTTATTGAGCGCCTGATGTGGTTGATAAAAACACGCGTGAAGCACAACGTATTAAACGAACAACACGGTATCTTATATTTTCGAAGAAATTAAAAACTTTGTCTTCATTATCAAAAGAAAAATTAAAATAAAAAAATTAAAAACAGACGAACACAACACTGCAGGACGTCTTCACATGGTGGCTGCCATGGGGGCGGCCTCAGACGTCAAGACGTGGTACTAGGGAAAAGTATGAGTGAGTTAGTGAGAGAGAGAGAGAGAGAAAGGGGGGCGAGTGAGAGAGGGAGAGAGAGA
Source organism: Lithobius niger (assembly GCA_023313725.1). Classification (NCBI taxonomy): domain Eukaryota; kingdom Metazoa; phylum Arthropoda; class Chilopoda; order Lithobiomorpha; family Lithobiidae; genus Lithobius; species Lithobius niger. The sequence goes on along the minus strand of JAHWFP010068099.1, from coordinate 16,572 downwards.
AAGGGAGTGAGTGAGGGGGGGGGGGGAGAGGGAAGAGATAGTGAGAGAGGGATAGAGGGATGGAAACAGAGAGAGGGAGTGAGAGGGAGAGAGGGAGGGAAAGAGAGAGTGAGTGAGAGGGAGGGAGTGAGTGGGAGGGAGTGAGTGGAAGGGAGTGAGTGAGAGGGAGTGAAAGAGAGGAGAGAGAATGAGGGAGGAAGAGAGTGGAGAAAGAATGAGTGAGTGAGAGAGAGGGGGGAGGAGAGATAGAGAGAGAGTGAGAGAGTGTGAGAGTCGTCTTAAAGACCGGTTGCCAGCAGATTAGCATTGCAGCATGTAGGCCTATCGAGTTCTCCTAAATTTAGGAGACTTTAGCCATTTAGGCGACTCGGTGCTAAAACTATCCTCATTCAGTGACGTTTGCGCACCGTTTTTTTCCCCGTGTTAATCAGCGAACTAGAGCTGGCAGAAACGATGTAAGATTGTGACCGGGGATACACTGTATGTCATGTCGCTTTAACCTTTAATTTGGCGTCGTATCATGTGGTATACGCACATCACAAACATGAAAAAAAAAATAAAGTTCAACGCGCATCACGAGCTTTGTGAGGCTTTCACGGGGGCCCCAAGCAAAGCAGGCAAGATCAGCCCAATGGTTAGTGTTACTGCCTCCTAAACAACAAAACCACAGCTAGAATCGCGTGGCTGACCAGTGTACATTAAAAAAAATGGCTAGAAAAAAAATCATTGCCCCAAATTTACGTAAATGCTCATACGTCTACGTAAGAAGCTGGTTTTAGCTAAGTCGACGTAAAGACGAAGTAAAAAAGGGGTATCGATTTAATATCGATTTAATTGTAGTAACATAAGGTAGGATAGTGTACCCTGACTAAATGGGAATATGTTAAACAACACAGAAAGTCCAAATAGGCTCGAGAAGTGTTAAATAAATACGGATATAGACCTATTTACATTGCCTTTTGGACTTAAAGCCGGGTTGTCACCACATGATAGTATGCAGCAGCCAACGCCATCTAGTTCACAAGGAATGCACAAGGCAATATCTTTTAACACAACCAACAAGCCACGTGCCTCCTTAATTATTGACTAAAAATTTAGTATGTCCTCGATCGTGCACCAGGATGCAAGCTGTACAGGTTAACGATATTAATGCGACTAGATGGCGCCACGGTAGTTTTTTTTATTTTCTACCGTGGCGCCATCTAGTGGCAGTAATGTCGTTAATCTTTACAGTTGGCTCCCAGGTGCACGAGGACGTACCAAATTTTTACTCAATAATTAAGGAGGCACGTGGATTGTTTGTTTTGGTAAAAGATATTGCTTTGTATTCCTTTGCTTGCTACGAGCATGCGCCAGAGAGAACTAGACGGCGCTAGATGACACTCGATGTTGCAAACTTTCGTTTGGTGGCAAACCACCTTTAAACGTCCGGCTGCCTGAGCGGGGTATCGAACCCACGACCCACGACAATTTTATGTTTAATTTCCGTGTTCCATTCGATTCACTTGGTGTGTGGCACGCAGACAAGCGATTGGAAAGTATGTGTTTGTATGTATATCTGACAATGGACGTTTCCTTTTTGGCCTGTCAGTATGGTTTAGCGGAGGACTTCGACCTTTGGTTTCACAAATGCGTGGGTTCAATTCCCCGCTCGGGCATTCTGACATTTAAGTCTAAACGGCAACGTAATTAGGTAAAGTTTGCATCCACAAAGTGAGATATATGGGTGAAATCCGCTGTCAATTATATTTGCGAGTATTTACTGGTAAGAATAGTCAGTTAGCATGAAATAAGGTTTGCATTCCCAAACCCATTCCCATGCCATTCCATGCCGGTTCTAATCTGTCAGTATACTTGCGTGCAAAGCAGGTAGTTTTCATATCACGTCCCTGATAGTATTTGCAAGGTCATCCCAACATAAATTAACACAAGAATAGTGAAGAGTGTAACACTGGGTATCTTGGGAATAGGTTGGCCAGGGAAACGAGGATATGTGGCTCTGTATTTTTAGGCTGTTTGATTCAGTTGTCACAAGAACGTATACCCAGCTTTAACGTGATGGGAAACTTGTACACGTATTCAGCCTCGGCCGGTGCCATTAAGCGTCACCTATTCCAAGCGGCGACGGTCTCTAAGAAGCTGCATTTCGAAGAAGATGCATTTCCTTTTGACGTCATCACTCGAATTTGTTGCAGCAGAATTTCCGTGAATTTGCTGCAAACAGCATCAGTAATGAATTCCGATCCTTGAAGTACAATTTCCCTATATAGAATGCAAATTCAGAAACTTTTCTGATGCTGTTATAAAACGATAAAGTAGGCAATGTGGCGGCCATTGTTGTTCCATGCCAAAGATTAATTTACCAGGCATGATCGATCCATCTATGATAATCGCCTTTGGGCGATCTATACTAGGTCTATTCCTAAAATAATGCGGAAGTGCTGAACTGATTAATAGATGTAGAGAACATCGCTATACTAACAAAAACAGCACTTGGATAATTTATCTTGTACAATTAAGGCTAATTTAAAAAAAAATTCGAAACTAAGGCAAGGGCGCCCCTACATTGGGGCTATTGGAGATGAACCCTTCCCCCTTTGCCTGATTGTTCCCTTATTCTTTGCCTTTTTCGTAGACAGACTCATGAAGAAAATCCATAAAACAAACGTAAAAACGTCTAAACAAAGGCTTTTCGAAGGCTCGTTCCCCCCCCCCCCCAAAAGAAAGTCCCCAAAAGAGTACCTCAACAAATGTGACGGGAGGCCCCAACCCCCTTTTATTCTTTGTTGAACTGAGAGCGCCCTTGACATTAATGCCATACATGGCCTTCACTTCAAACTAAAGTGCACGTATACCATATCTCTGGATTTCTTCTTATTCTTAGTTGTGAAGAATAAAACAAACAGAATATTTGTAATTGAACGTAAATTGTGTGCTCTACAAGTTTAATTAACAATAGACCGAGGGTACACGAAGGTTTCTTAAGTCGCTTTATCTTACGTCGACGTAGCTTATGTCGATGCAGTGCTTAGAGCGCTTTAAGAATGTCCGGCGTGTAACCACCTGAAACCACTTTCAAGTCGCTTTGTCTCAAACCACCTCGTTACGTCGACGTAAGGAGTTGAAGCGCTTTAACAACCTACGTGTACCCACCTAAAACCCATTTTCTACGTCGCTCTAAGGACTCCTTTCCATTGATTGGTTGAAACGAATGCGCTTAACCCATTTTCTACGTCACGAAGCTAGGGCGGAACTTGTCACTTCCTTGAAACTCTTCGAAAGCCCAGCTAGTTGAATGGGGACATGGAAATAGAGAGGGGTTTGGTTGATGGGGGATTAGATAAACGCGACGCTACATCGACTTAGCAGAAACTTCCGTGTAGCCGTTGTCGTTTAATTCACTCCAACTTGAATGTCCGTATAACCCCCTCTCTCCTGAAGCGACGCGAGTTCAAGTCGACGTAAAGTAAAGCGACTTAAGAAACCTCCACGTACCCTCGGTCATAGTCTGTTGGGCGGGCCTTGAAGCCAAATATCAAGGATTTAGGGCACTATGAATGGCTGGAAAGGCCCTGACGAAAGTGTAACGATGTCTACGGCTTCGTCTGACAGCGATGGATGATCGCAAAACCGGTCGTCTTTCCAACCAACTCCTTCTATTCGTCCAGTTTCGCATCACGAGTCAATGTAGCAAAAATGAGCGCCTTTCTCGTACGCAAAATGACAAATATTTATTACAATGAACGCTTTTGACGTGGCTCCATGTCACTGGTCAGGAAGCGGCCTTCTCTGACCTCACCAGGGCACAAAGGGGGTGATGTAGGGCACAATAGGGGATCAGGTCACTATTCAGGCAAAGGGGGTGGGAGGGCTCCACTAGGCTACAATGACTCTTAAATTGAAAGTGGCGCCTATTGTGCCCTCCTAAGGTGACCTCTGACCCGAGCTATTTTATGCTTATTTATGAGTGATTCTGTGCGACGTAAATGCTCCGTAATTGTTCGCCATTATCCACCTGTTGGCTTTTGTCCTTGAGACGCGACCTCGTTATGGCGATGGTCGTACTTCAGGACGTTCTGGGGGTTGGGCCGTCTTACGGGAGTTCGTTATGCCAGAATTCAGGCTTTAGGCACAAAGCGCAAAAGAGGTCTGACTACCTTGTTCTCTGTCCTTCAGCCTTAAATTACGGCAACGAGCCGACCCAAGTCGACTAACGAAGCAATTGCCTGCTGCAGGCCGAACCCCTCTCACCCTCTTTGCGTTCGAAAAACGCCAAGGATCGCGAACTAAACTCGAGGTGGATTGACTGCTAAGTGCAAGAGAGCTGTGTGAGGATAAACGGTATTGCGTTATGGTTTTGTACACCACCATTTTTTGTTTTTTTTACTGAAACTGCTGTGCGACAAGCAATTTCCATTTTCGAACTAACATTCTGGTGATTTTCTTGTTTACTTTATTACGGTATAACTCGTGTTTTCAGAGAAAATGAGTGCTGGAAGATTACGCGTGAAAATGTTAAAAGTAAGGGCCCAAGTACTGAACCTCGAGGGATACCTGAAGTGAGACTGGAGGTGAGACCAGCCTCTTGCAGAATTGAGACGGCAAACGCTCTGGCGGCGAGCGTGGGTCTACAACATTTTAACCAGTAATATATCAGCTTGGAACGTTCCAGGGTCTTTAGGTTTGTTTTAAGCTTTTGGGGACAATACGTATTCTCCCTTGGAGGAAGGATATGCATCGAAAGACGCATCAGTATATAAATTATTTGTGCACAAACTTGCACAAGTTGGCCATTAATCAAGACGTCGTTATACATAACATAACATAACATTATGATATATATAACCTAACATAACATAATAGAATGGCAGCCAGAAGAAAAACTTATATGGCCCAGCAGGCGAAGAAAAGTTTGCTAAAGGTTGCAAAGTTCATCAAAATGACTCTTGAAGGTTTCAATAGATGCAGTCTTCACGACTTGTTCCGGAAGGCAGTTCCAAGGTGTAATGGCGCTAAACCAGATGGAGAAGGTTCCACAGCTGATTCAACACTTGATTTCAATAAGGTTTAGCAATGACCTCTCGTTTTTCGCATTTCGTGCACAACTAACAACAAAACCAGCAAAAGACGAAAGGGGTACGGAGTGAACCAGCACTCTAACACAGAGGATATAACCATCCTGCAAAAGAACTACAAACGAAAGTACAGCTGAATCCATAGAAAGACTGACTGCCAAGACGCAGCGAAGAACTACAATGTGTAAATCTAGCAGGCACGGATTTAGAAATCTAAAGAACCACAAATGCAGCTTAAATACAATACAGCTGAAAGGCAGAAAAATACACACAAATTAGCATATCCAAAAGACGGCAGCTCATGAACTACAAAACTGAGTTCTATAGGGAATCTCAGCTATAATTATACAAAAGTTAAAATTACAACCTTCACCAATATTGGATCGCCACTTGCGAAATGGCGAGGAAAATTCAGCAATTGGCGACTTGGACTTTAAAGCTACTCGCCAAAATGGCGACTGATTAACGAACTCCGATGCTTCAACTGTCATATCTTGGGAACCGTATTAGCTAGAAAACAAGTGATTTGCATGCAGCATTGCGTGCAGAATTACAAGGATTCTCCAACCAAGCATATCGTCACTTTAGACGATTGGAGATCGAGTTAGATTAATAATACAAACAATATTTAAGCATTAAGGAGCAGCACAACTGCTAGAATTGTTTATATGTGGCGAGGAGATAGTGGACAATGGCGAGTGCATTTTAAAGTCTACTGGCCAAATGGCGAGTGCCACACTCGCGAAGGTTGGTTAAGTTCGAGATGAATGGTCCCATAACTGTGCTGCTCTTACTTAATTCGGAATCCTCATAGTTCTCTGTTCATCGAAATGTTCCAGGTTTGTATATTTTTTAATAAGTTGTAACGTTTTTGTATCCCCCCTCCCCCAATGATCAATCCGAAATCGTGCAGCCCGGCTTGTGGGGAGATCATACTGCATAAATGAAAAGACGTTACTACTACGGTTGAAAGTACAAAGATGGCCGACGAACGCTTTGTCATATGGTCGTCTTGACATTTTCCGTTCTAATAATTATTTGTAAGGCCATATTCATAAATCCAAAGTTTTAGGATTTTTGGAAATACTCCGGAAGTCTCTCCGGAAATCCTCCTAATACGTATACAAAAAAAAAAAAAAAAAAAAGAGAAAATATATTACTTAAGTCAAGGGGGAGTGGCGGGGCGAGAGAACTGCAGCAACAAACGAAAAGATGTGTTTGGTAGGGTCTTGCTGATTGGGTCTGGACACGGGGGAACCATCGGACGTTTGTAGCGGAATTTCATCGGTGGGCCAGTGAACAAACTGAGTGACCGGGGGCTTTTGCCTCCCTTCAACTTTCCAATTTATCCGGCAATAAATTTCCCTCTGCTCGAGCGCACTTCTCATCAAACTTGAGCAAATCTTCGGTCTGGCTTGTCGTTCTGTCCGCCCGTCCGTCTGTCGGTCCTTTCGTCTGTCCATCGGCGCAGTAGCTAGATTGATACGTCCGTCCTTCAATGCTTCCTACCAGGTAGATATGTGAATAACTAGATAGCACTCCTTGTATCCAGACTACCAACGCACCAACTAATAGTGTTGGTCGGTAAACCAGTTCTCTCTCACGGTGTACCGCGGTACCAGAAATGCAACGGTATCAGATACCGTGCTTTGTTAAAATACCGGTATTGTTTTAATACGAAAAAAGGGTTTAAAGGGTTTAACGAGCGTTAACCACTCCTGGTCATCTGCCCGAAGCCCTAAGGGGGCCGAAAAAAGGGGGCTAAAATTATAACAATAGTTCATTTAGTCTTGTGTTTCAGGGCTCAACGATGTGCAACAATCACTTAAAGATCAACAATGGTAAAATTGGAATTCTAAACAATGCACAAAAGTGGAGCCAAATTTAACTTTGATGCTACAACCAGCGTTTGTCTATATATATATATATATTTGCATTTCTACTTGGATAGCAAGTTAACTACAAATTTTAGAAGAAGGATTTTTTTTTATCAAATATGTCGTGAAACATGCATTAAGCATTAAAATCGATAATTTTTTTTCCATTAAAACTATATCAACAAAACAAATTTTTCAATAAAATTTCTTGTTATTTAAAAATCGGGTGTTGGCATCGCAGCATTAACTTATCAGAAACCGCCTCATTCATAAGTACCGGGGAAAACCGAGTACCAGGGTACTAAGCTTGGCACCGGCACCGGTTGAAAGATTTCTGGTACCGCCCAATGCCCAAGATTTAGATTAGGGGTTTGAATAATATCTCCGTAATGTGTGGTGCAGCGGCAACCCGGACCACTGCACTGTGGCGCTAATGACCAAGCTGTCGACGCGCCATTAAGCCTCATCCCCCCCCCCCCCCCGCGGGGGCCCCGGCTAATGAATCGGAATTCGAGAAAGAATTAATTAACAGTTCCCTTTGTTGGGATCTTATTTACGTCGCTCTTTATTCCAATGACACAAAATGTAGGCTACCGTCTTGTAAATAAAAAAAATAAAAAATAAATTGGCACGAAGAACTCTAAAAACGTAGAAATGGAATAAATTAATCGTTTGCTCTAAGAAGACGTTTAGAAAGTTGAAGACGGCACAATGCAACACTAAGACGCACAATATAACCAAAATTACAACAGTGATGAAAATAAACAGACAGCCCGTGGATTGGAAAGGTCGGACAGTTGCTTAGTTCTTTAACATACTGCCAGTGTTAAGTTGAAGCAATTTACATGGTGAAAGCAGAGGAAAAGGAGATAGCACTAAAAGAAGGGACTGAAAATGTATATTATCGAAATCGCGTGTTTGGAAAGTGTAGTGGTTGTGGGTTTAGCTATACCCCTCCTTAATACTACGCGTCCTCAACAACAACAGGGGGGGGGGGGGGGGTCAGGTGGACCCGCGACACCCAGGCTCCGTCACTCAAAGGATCCGCACGGCCTGAAGCATTCCCCCCCCAATTACGAATTATGACGACTATGAATAATCTACTCGATTTGTTCGTATCGTGAATTTTTTTTTATATTCCCAACAAACAATTCTAACCCAATGGCAGCAAGCATGGAGCAGGAAACACTGCAGTGCGGGCCTGTCAGCCTGCTAGGCCGGAAAATCTTCAAACGTAAGCAGCACGGATTAATGAATGAATCAACTTGTCAAACACAATAATTGTGGCCGACGAATATTAGTATGACATAGTGTAACTATTTTCCGATTTCAGTCAGAGGAGGGGGGAGCCTGCCGTTGTACTTAGTCCCACGCTCCAAAATTTGACGTGGGGGCCCTAGCCACTGCTTTCACCAACCTTTGTGTTGTGCAGCCTAATCACACGTGGTGATAAAAGGACATCCAACAAACAGCCACGGAGGCAGTCACTTTAAAAGCCGAGTATAGGTTCAAAATTGGGTCGGTTCAGCTTTTCGAGTATAAGTTTGCTTCAAGCAACTTAGGGCTCAACAAAATTCTATTAAAAAAAACTGTTAGAAACTAACATCGATCAGAGATTTACTTTGTGGTCTTTAACGAAGCTGGCTATATACAAGAGAATTTGTGAATTTCCACAGAATACATACCGTGACGACCATAATTGCGTGTAATGTCGGTTGACAGTCCGTATTTTGTTGGCGATGCAACGAAGTTTGAAGTAGTGTCCTCTGACTAACACAGTCCGGCAAGTCACGTAACAACAATAAAAGCTTGCATTTTCGACTCTATTTCCAGTTTTGCTCACAAAATTCACACAATAAAAGCTAAAAATGCTCTTATTGTGCGAATTTTGTGATGGAGACTCGAAATTGAGTCGAAAATTAAAAGGTTTTATTGTGTTACATGACTTGCCGGACTGTGTCAGTCAGGGAGACCGCTTTAACTTCGAATAATGCAAGTAAAGGCCGATTTAGTTTTCCGTTTACATCGTAACAGGCTGTAACGCGGCAAAGTAGCATGATGACAGTACAACTGTCTCATGCGCAGGAAGGTCATTCGACCCTGATCTCAGCCAATCTTGGAATTTTCGGGAAGAGAAGGACCTCGTGACCCCTCATACGCATGTCGATTATGGTACGTAAAAAATCCTAGGAGTTTCCGATTGGAATTACATAGCAAAATCGTCACTGTCGCCTTCTGGCACCATGGTTTCAGCTGGAGCGTGTGTGAGCAGGATGTATGGGGATGTTTCTTCCTAATGAAGTTTTTTTAGGCCTATTTGTTTGTTACTCATCCTTGTTTACTATTTGCTGTTATATTGGTAACATCGACTCGAATTACAAATAAGGTGAACATTTTGACTAAAAAAGTCACATAACAAATCAATTTATATACAGGGTCAGTTAAGTTGTGACCCAGTTTGGTAGTTTGGTGGCACTACTGAACGATATGTTATGAGACCCGGGTGCTGTGGTGAGGCCAAGAGGGGCCACTGATTGGACAATAAATGGATGACCTTGCCAAATGCTATCAAGGTCACTCAACTGCTAACTTCTTAAATATGCATCACACCCTATGAGTAAAAATTAGGAATACGTAGGAAACAAAAGAGACATTCCCAATGCAAAAATAAAAAAATAAAACGGAACGAAAATTGGACCAGATTTGCAGGACCTATGATGCACGTAAACGGCTACTTTCGACCCCTGAATGGCATTCCGTTCAAATGCTCCGTCGTGCAGGGAAGTATCCCCTGCCATTCAGGGGTCCAAAGTAGCCATTTTACGTACGTCATAGATCCTGCAAATCTGGCCCGATTTTCGTTCCGTCTTTTTTTTTTTTTGCATTGGTAATGTCTCTTTGTTTCCTACATATTCCTAATTTATAGTCATGGTGTGTGATGCATATTTAAGAAGTTAGCAGTTGAATGACTTTGATTATATTTGGCAAGGTCATCCATTTCTTGTCCAATCGGTGGCCCCTCTTGGCCTCACCGTATCACCCGGGTCTCATAACATATCGTTCAGTGGTACTTTAGCTATCAAGCTGGGTCACAACTTAACTGATCACCCTGTATATATATATATATACAAAAATAATTGTAAAATATGTAAAATAAAGTTACAGATTTTACGGAAACTCTTGCCTAAGTTGAAAATCGGGCTCTTTGTGAGAGTCTTCTGGTAAACGAGCAAAGCATGGGTTGGCGTATTTGCCTACATGACTCGTAAACGATTCTGCAATAGACATGTACGCACGAGAATTGTAAAACATTCCTTCCGCTAAGTCCATTGTACTCGTATAGGGTTAATATCGCAGCACCTTTTCGACCAATGGGTGGTCCGTGAATTTTGAAAGAGGCTGGATGTGCGGAGCGCTATTTACTGAAACGACAGGTAACGCTGATTCTACGGCGCAGGTTGTTTCTAAAACCATAAATGCTGGGCCAACCAACTCGGATGGACAGAGAGAAAGTTGGCCGGTCGAATTAGCGTCGATTGTTCGTCATCACACACCTGCGCTAACGGCGCGCGCTTTCAAATCCCAAAATAAATCAAGCCCCGTTCGAGTCCATTAGGCCGCTTTCAAGCCGTAATCAGCTCGGTTGTGCACGCAGAAGGAAAAGAAAAAAAATATATATATATACGTACAGAGAAGAAAACGAGAAGAACGGGGGAAAGAAAAAAAATAGAGGAAACATGAGCCTGAAGAGGCTCGTTCTGAATACAAGTTTAGGAAATACTAGAGGCACGTATGCTTGCAATCAAGATGGCACCATCATGGAGGTTGGCTTAAAGGGGAGAAGTACACAATAGGTATTTGCAGAGAGAATGGTGAGAGAGAACGATTCTGCCCAAACCTGTAGGAGAACGAATTGCGTTATACAGTGGCGGAACAAGAACGCTTGGGGCTCGTGTGCAAGTTAACCACAAGCCCTCCCCCCCCCCCCGGCCCCCCGCACCCATCCAACAGAAGAACAATTATAAAAAAAACTAGCTGTTCCCCCGGCGTAACATACGCCGGTCTAGCCAGTTCCCGCATACCTGAGCGAAATACTGTAGTGGGCAGTATGGAATGAAAAGGGTGCCGACTGCCCCCGGCCTCCTTCTCCGGACTCCCCTGCGGCCTACCACTTACATTCTGCCATAGTCTGGTCAGATTTCCCCCATTCCCCCCCTGGTAACCCCTTTCCCGTCCCGCACCGCCCCCCCCCTCTCCCCGGACGCGGATTCCCCTATTGTGTGGTCTGAATATCCCCATCCCTGCTTTCCCTGCCGTGCATAATAATGACGAATTTGCTTGCCCAACCTAAGCGTATTATATGTATAGATGTAGATATAGATGTAGGGTATTTACAGATATTATCGGTATTTTTGGTGAATCTGATCGGATCTGGGGTTGGTTTTTTATTTACCGATATTCTAGCCGATACGACGAACTTTCTTGCGCGCTGGCTACTCACTCTACTCAGTCTAGCATGAGAGAAACCTTTCCTGCATTGCATCGCTTGTACTGTAAGAAGTCATGTGTACAGCAGCTTAATGAATTCAGCGCGCGTTTTGTCATATTCAGGGCGGCTTCTTGCGATTAGGCTTATCTGCCGTTTGTTTACGGTCGAAGGTATGCCTGCGAATCTGACACTGATAAAAAAAAATTAGAAATTTACTTTTCTTGCATACCATTTTTTAAAGAATGAAATACGAGTTTGACTTTCTGACCCACTGACTTTTTTAATCGGTATCGGTGTATTGGTATCTGCATCGATGTCTGTATTGGTCGGAGTGGAGAAAAAAATCAGTATCGGATCGGTCGATCCCTAAAAAAAAATGTGAAAAAATATTATAATTTTTTTTTCAAAAGGTTCCTACATTAAAACTTCTCAATAGATGAAATTTTATTTGCATAATCATTGCTCAAAATTCTACTCTACGAGCTTTCTGTTCATCAAACATATCAATTATTGCAATTTCCCATTTTATAGCTATAGACGGGTTTCTGTCAACTGAATGGGATAATCCACTTAATCTCTCCTGGCCCATACTACTTCTTACATAATTTTCAGTGCCAGTGTGATAATCAAGTCCGAAGGCTGTTCTGCTCTGCCCTGCCAATTGCAGCTAAACTAATTATTGTGTAGTTTTTTTTTGTATGTGTGTGGCTATTGGCTTAATGGCTTTTTGTGGGTTTGTGGCTTTTTTCGTTTAAACTGAGCTGCAGTTCTGCATTCTGATTCTGTACTGTGCAGGGTCCTTGCAGGGCCCCTCATAAGCCAGGGCCGTGTTCCGCTGAACACCCTGAACACTCTGATGTTCCGCCCCTGGCGTGATACGCTCGGCCTTAAATTTGTACCCAGTTTATAGTTGAAAATTAGTAATGTGGGAGCGGAATAATTTTAACAAGACTAACAAATTTTTTAATTTTCTCAAAGTATCACTTGTTGAAGCCTGAATTTTTTTTTTAAATTCAAAGTTGGGCAAGTTTAGCGCTGTAATTCGTCGTGTGCTAAAAAAGATGGTAAAACAGTCCTAATACAGTACTCTTTCTTTATTATGTTTCCTGTTTGACTGTTCTAAATTGTATGATGACAACACAATTTCTTCAACGGAAAGTAGCAGATTATACGAATTAAAGATCATTATTAGTATTATCAAATACAATTTTTAAAAAGGTAAACGTGGTAAGCTCGGAACACAGGGCAGCCACGGAGTCACTTTAAAAGTCGAGTAAAGTTCAAAATTAAGTCGGTTCATCTTTTCAAGCATTACTTTGCTTCAAATAACTTAGAACTCAACAAAATTTAATTTAAAAACATTTATTTTTGTGTCTTTATCTCTCTAGTCTTAGTAAATTTTATTTTCAAACAAAGGCTAAATTTAAATGTTGTTTTTACAGGATGTCCCCCCCCAAAAAAAAAATACTAAATAAAACCTAAGATTCCAAAAAAGTCGTCCGTGCAGTTTTTTTTTTTTTTTACACAACTTTTGATAATTTTGGTGTTTGCCATCGCGACTTCAAACGGCGGAAAAACTTACAGGGAATCCTTAAAGGTACATTCTTCCCGGTTGGGTTGGCTTTCTTGTATGGCTCACTTTCACAACATTACTTCAACGCATGTAAATGTTGCCAAGACATTTATTTTCCTGTTTTTTTCCTCGTGTGACACGGTTTTGAATCATTCACTCTAACCTCAAGGCAATAATTTTCCTGATTTTCCCGTCGTGAAAACTGTTTTGCTGCATTCACCTCTATGTAAATGTTGCAAAAGCTATTTAGCGCAGGATGCTCGAATATAGTGACAAGGTATGTCCTTTTAATACAACAAATTTTGTTTCGGACAGATCATCCTTACTCCAAAATTTCGACCGATTCTTGTACAACACGCACGAACTAACACGAAACAGGATTCTTGTTATTAAACTAGTTTATTTTCCATCAATTTCATTACCAGAAAGTTTCCCGAAAACACTCTTTATTTTCCCATTCTCTTTCTCATTTTTAAGATCTCTAAGTCATACTTTGTATTCAACTTTTATTCATGCTAGGTTTGATTTCCAGAGCCGATATACATGTATATGCTCATACGTAGCTACATAGTCTGCCTGCATAAAGCGCTTCTCCCAAAAGCCCTCTTTTCATGACAAATTACTTTCGTGCATTCGTTTTTCCAATTGTATCTTTGGAGGTATGGAAAACAAATTGTATATTGTAGCGTTAGTATGTATGACAAGCAAACAATCTCTAGTTGGATTGTCGTCTCCCCTTGAAAGCAATAGAGTGAAGGTCGACTCGTCGTTCTGTTTTAATTCGTTTCGTTTGCCATAGTAAATAAGGCTCTCGTAATGAAATCCAATACTACACGAGAGACGACGAGACGGGACGGGAAAAGGCAGAAGCCAACGATCAAATCAATTGGAAGTCGCATATTGGCGATCGAGGTATTACGGGGGCGTAGCCAACATTGAATTCCGAGCCTATTAATCAAAATGTCACTCAGGGGGAAAAGGTATGTTGTGTATACCGAGACGTGGACGCTTGGATGGCGAGTTTCACTGAGTGACGTCACGTCACGTCATGGTCTTGACGATGGCCCTTGTTAAAGTTAGTGGGGGCTATTTTGTTTTGTAAATCGCATAAAAAAGAGTTAAGAATAAAAATCTCCATTCAAGATTCGCTTGAAAGGAATAAATAAAAAAAAAAGAAACAAATTCCCCGACGTTTACAAAACAAAAATTTTGAAACTTGGTTGACAGAGATATGCAGATTATTACAACTGAACAATTGCTTGAAGATGCAGTTGCTTCCATGCTGACTTTCCTGTGTGAATAAATTTAACAACCTATTTTAGATCAAGTTAAAAACTCATTCATATTTCATATTTTTCCCTCGTGTGGTACCATTTTGTTACATCCCCTCAAACCTTTAAAAATGTCGCAAAACCTACTGACGTATGGGACACACAAAAAAAGAGTCCTTCTAACTTAAAGTTTTAGTAACTCTCTAAGCGTACTAGCCGACACCAAGGTCTTTGGACAAGCTCCTCCCGCTTGTCCAAAGACCTTGAACCGACACCATAGGAGAAGAAAGGATTGGGATGGAAAAGAAATTCCCTATCCGCCCATATCAACGCACTCTCTTACGTTTCCATGGAAACCCGGCTCGTTAACGGGAAGTGAACTCCGCCATATTGGTTCGTCGCTTGTTTTGGCCGAGTTCGTCAATCGCTATTAGCTATGTGACTACTAATTCGCGGTAAGCAACTGAACGGTGTTTTTTATCTCGATAGAATTGCTGTCTAACTTTCATTGTGATGCCACATGTATTTGCAATGATGCAGGCTCTATGTAAACTACCCGAAAACGATGCTGTAAACAGTAACTACATCACAGCAGTGCAAAATTCATTCTCCGTATGTAAAAGCTAACCAGTGGTGCAGTGGTAAACAAAATAGTGCCGGAGCTATGATTGGCTAGCGAAGTGAGGTGTTTTTTTTTTTTGGGGGGGGGGGGGGGTTAAAGCAAGGGGAAAAGTCGAAAAGTAGTAAGCTGAAAGGTCCTGGTTCCGTTTTGCTGATTGTTGGTTTCCCTGCGTCAAACCTAGTGTTAATGCTGAGAACGCTATTTTTTCATAGGTACGGGGAAAAAAAAAAGATGTTAGAGACATTGCTAGAGGGCAAATAGTGAATTGATGATGATAGCTCGTGTAATAGTTTTCTGAAGAAGATAAATATATTAAAAAAAAAAATACCGCATAGGTCTGCTCCTGTCGAAGAGAAGTGGCGGAGCGCCGCTCCTCCTGGCAAAAAAAGTAACGGAGCGCCGCTCCTGTGCGCTCCTATACGACTACACCACCGAAGCTAACAACCATTATTCAAACCAATAAAGGAAAATCACTGATTGTATGGTTTGACACGTTACCTGAACGGACGTTTACAGAAAGAATTGAAGTATCGCCAGTAATTTGAACGATGTACCTTGTGCAGCGTTCTGTATTAACGCCGAAGTTTATTGCGTGAAAATGCGCTCGCAATCGTTCATTCACATCCACTATTCGTGTACAGATGATTCGCTCAGTCGGTGAGCGCCCGTTGCTATTAACGAACACACTACAGCGCAGGCGCATTGCTCTGAATCTACTTCCGCCGCGTCCTCCTTTGATCGGAAAGAGTATACCGACGCGTTCGCGTTAAGTTTCTTTTCCATCCCAACCCTTCTTCACCTATGCCGACACGTACTACACTAATACCGAAAAACTCAAACAGGACGTGGTTCCTTTCCCCCCCCTTTCCTTATTGAGACCTATCCTCAACGTTAACCCTCCTTCAGCACCCCTCCCTTCCCTATATAACCCCAACCTAACCCATTATCAGCCTTTTGGTCTTCTTCCACTTGTCCTTCGAGACCAGTGGGCCTTGCATTATTTACACTTGAATCATGTTATCCACCACGATTACGGGTGCCGGAATTAGTGCGCTGTTGGGGCTCGAGCGTCCTTTCAACTCGAGCGATACGGCGGGATCTCCATGGCGGGCTATCCGACTACCCCTTTTATACCTGACCACGTCCGGGTTGTAGCGTACGGGGCTCGAGCGGGGCTGCATTCAGGAGCGCCTGGAAACCGATCACAGGCCGAGCCTGAGAGTTGGCTCATGGCCAGTAAACTATGCGGCCCGACCTACAATAATATTAGTGGGGTGCACAAAACGGCCGCCACAACTGGCCAAGCTAATCCAGCGATAATCGCATATTTGTACGGTGAGTGGCGACATCTATTGGCGGCTAGTGGCGGTTTTTAAAATAATAATTTTAATTTTTGCGTAGATTTGCGTTACAAGGTTGTATTTTTAATTAGTTTTTAAAGTTATCACTCAGCCACAGTTAAGCTATTGCTATTCGCTTGGGGAAAAAAAAGACACGTTCGTGTATTGTTGTAAAGGACGGAACGTTGGCATTTTGTACTGTCAGTGTTGCCCTCGGTTGACAGAATGCGGCAGCAGAACAAATCAATCGCATCAGTGGCGTTTTTCGGTGGCCATATCCCCAGCAAAAATGTTCCAAGGTTAAACCACTGTTTATGATCATGGT
>JAHWFP010068098.1:82365-111980 GCA_023313725.1 Lithobius niger | reverse complement strand
GGGGGGCTCATGTCACATGACATTACATGAAGTATCACATTCCTGTAGAAACTTTTCAAATTCAGCACTCAACAGTTGCAGGCTGTTATTAGTAACGAGAGTCTTGCAAAACCCGTATGTGGCAAACAGATCACGTAAGATTTTTAAAACAGCACAGCTGGAAGTACTATTCATAATTTTTAACCAAAACACAACTGTGATCAATGGAGCTTGATTTTGTACGGCATATGTGATAGCACATATTGTTGTTGAAAATTTGCAAGCTAAGGGTCGAACGTTCAATGGACAGCAGTGGTAGGGGGAAGGGACCCGCCTTCCCCTCCGCCCCAAAAAAGAAAAATGTAAGATTTTTTGTATGGCGGGAAGAAGGGTAATTAGTTTAGACTTATTTATGCTAAATTTTTTGGGTTTAAATAACAGTATGCAGTTTCTGTTACCGGCACCCTAGTTTTACTTGGCGGGACAAAAAAAAAACACAACTACAACAACCACAAAAAAAACGCTGTTCTACACATATTTTGTGACGAGGCCCTGTGGTAGTCAGAATGATCACAATGTTTAGGAATTTTTATTGTTGTTAGAAATAAATGTAACTTATGGCTATGGTCTTTGAAGGGAATGCTATGCATGCAAACCGACTGAGGGCTGGTAATCGTGACTGACCTGTAGTAGGAGATTGTTAAAAGTGTAAAACATTAACAACTCCAATCTCATTGCTCAAATGTGAAAAATAACTAGCACACTATGACAAGTAAGTACATCAGCACATTTGTGTGTTTTGAGTTTCGTTTTGCTATTTTCGTTTTGCTATTTCAAGGATTTTCATCTTTCTTACCTTTTTGTTTTTAAGGTTCCTCAGATTGTGAAAAACTCGTTAAAAAGTTAAAACTGAAATTTTGAATTAAGATGCAAAACTACCTAGTGGCGTGGCAAAAAATTAACGGCGGCGGGCAGCGGCGGCTTGCCGAAAGTATTTTTCATCAGCAACGGCTTGCGGAATATTGGGAAAATCATCGGCGGTGTGGCGTGGCGGAGCACGGGTCTACGCCGGAAGGTCGCGGATAGGCAAAGCTGGCTGAGATAAGAGTTGATCCAGGAAGCAGCTACTATCTCAGCTGGTTGCGCATAGGACTGCGACCGTTTCTTCTAGCAGCGATAGCGAGCCAAACGTAAATTCCACATTGCCAATTGTAGCATAATACACTCAAATATAATTTTTACATTCGGAGCAGTCCCACTTACGTTTCATAATAAGTATTCACTAGTTTGTTTGTCCAGGTGGTCCAGAGTTGCATGGATTCGTGGTCCAGAGTTGTGTCGGTTCGTCGGATCGACAACGACAGCCATATTGATTTCAGAGATCACAAATACGTGACGTCAGAGTCGGCGCATGCGCAGCCCAATTTATTTAGGAAAAACAGTCTTCGGTGATGGGGAGGATTCATACCATGCCAACCTCGTTTGCTAGCGTATAGGAGCATTATTAGCTAAATCAAGCTCCAAAAACATTTTTCCATGAAAGCGCCCGCAAAAATCAATGTAAATGCAAGACCAGATAGAAGCAAGGCACTCCCACACAATTTTTTTTTCTCGAAATGCAAGCATCCCTATGAATTTTACACGGCTCATATTTTTTAACCAGGTCGAGGTCGCTATCTACGCCGGGTGCAAGAGCAAGCAAGTTCCTTAATATGGATTAATCCGCAGTGGCCAACATGCAACTCCTCTAGTAGATGTTGTCTTAATTTACTAGGCACAACTAACCGATGTCCCTAAAAGTTAGCTTTCCCATCAAGCAATAATTCATGCCTTCGTACAATAAAAGGATTCAAACTCTCATTTTCAATTCTGTCAGGCCAACCATCATTCGTATAGCAATATATTGTTGCTAGGAGCCTAATTTTCAGCGTATGTTTTTCTAGTTGGTGTGCCAGAATTGGAAATGCCTCAATCATTTCCAAATTCATTATGCGCCAACCAGTTGGTTGTTTGGATGGGGGTTTGTATGGTGTCGGCAAGCGTGCTATAAAATCAGCCGTGAGGTTTTGTTTGCCGGGAAAATGATGAAGCTGGAAGTCATACCCTTTTAAAAAGAGAGCGCACTGCTGTATATATGCAGCTGCCATTATGGGTATAGACACCTTACTCCTGAATACTCACAGCAATGCATTTTGGTCAATTTGTAATACAAACTTCCCCCCAAATAAATATTGATAGAAGCACTTGACCCTGAACACGATCTGATCCCTCGCGATCAATTGTAATTTGATCCCTCGCGATCAAATTGCACGTAGCCAAGTTCAGCCTTACTCAATGATCGCAAAACAAAGGCAATAAGCCTATCCTCCCCGTTAGGCATTGTGTGGAAAAGGCACAAACCAATACCTGCTGGATTTGCATCACAGACGAGTTTGATAGGCAGTTTAGGATCATAATGCTCTAAGACATTTGTATTTAGAACCGTAGCCTCAATATTTTGTATAGATAATGAACATTCTTTACTCCAGCTTCAAGCTGTTTTAGGAGACAGAAGTTTATTAAGAGAAGCCAGTATGGTCTCCAGAATGGGGACGAGTTTGCCACATTGGTTCTTAAAACCAAGATATGATTTTGATTCATTTATGTTAGTGAGTTAAGGAGTTTGCCTAATAACATCCAGAACTTTTGTCTGGTTTGATTCTTCATTTTCGTCAAGTTGGAATCCTAGATAGTTGTCTTTGTCCAGTTAAGTTTACACTTGCTCTTCTTTAGTTTGATGCCGCTTCGCAAACTTTAATTAGAGTTTTGTCAAGCTGCTGTCCTCTTCCAGCAACCAGTATGTCATCAAAAAGGGCGTAGCCGGAGGGTAACCTAAATGCAAGCTCCATACGTTTTTGGAAGATGCCAGGAACACTCGTGAGACCAACGAAGCTTTTGGTATTGGTACAAGGCCTTGGTGTTTATTGTTAAAGTGGCTTTAGCTTGGTCTGCGAATTCGATTTGCATAAACCTGTCACTCAAATGTATGATATAGAAGGAGTATCGCAGGTAGCAAGCAAACAAAGCCTTTGCTCTTGCTACGGAATGCTATTCAATCTCTAGCTGTGGACTAACCGTACCTGACTAGTCCCAGACGATACGAACATCACCATTCGGTTTGAACACAAGAACGACGGGGGTAGCACAGGCACAACATCCTACAGGTTTAAGAACACCTTCTCGTACAAGCCAGTCGATTTTGGCATCAACTTTCCCCCAACGGCTAAGGGTACCGGTCGAGCCTTACAGTACCTGCATCCGGCTTAAGCTTAAAAATGGTTTTGAAATCCGTAAAGGCACGCTAACCTGGGGAAAAAGTTTAGGGACTCTTTGAAATTTTTGCTCCTCTAAAACAAAGTTAACATCATCAATTAAATCCTCTAAAGCTTCCAAATCGTTAATGGTAACAGCAAAAAAATTATTAAGGTTCAAATTAAACCTATGCATCAAGCCACGTCCATGCAAGGCAGGCTGCTCGCCGGCCCTAATAACTGTAAACCGGCTTTTGGTTTGGCCATCATAAGTAATCTTAAGCCTCACAGTGCCTAACCAACCCACAACCTGCGAGTGATTTTAGTCGGGTTAAGCCTAACATTGCTAAAATACTTATGGTACCAACTGGCTGGTAATAACGTAGCGTCTGAAACATAATCACCTTCTAATGGCAAAAGGTAGTAGCAAATTGTTGAAAACCAATTTCTTGTTGATGTGGCACTTTATAGTACACATCTGAACAGTAGTGGAGTTGAGCCAATACACAATTTAAAAAAAGGAGTGATATCATATCAAAAACCAAAACTGGTAAAAGGGGCCGCCAAGTTCCGAATGGTTCGGCTCTTCAAAGGAGTGATATCAACACACCAAAACATTCGCCAAGTTAATTGCACCGCTTAATAGTTCGAAGGTTAAATGAAAACTAGAACATTGCTACAACTAACAGTGGATAGTTTTAAAACTGAAACAGTGGATAAATATTTTTCCTGCCGCCCCCGCCGCAATCCATCTTAAAACAAAAGGCTTTGTGAATGATTGTTGAATTCAAATAATTTTTTTATTGCAAATATCAAAATGGATGTCATGTGGAATAATGTTTTAGCAGCTTTATCAAACACCGCAATAGTGATGCTTACGTAAGCCTCAACATGAATTTCCATGTTAAACGTCAAACTATGAAAGCCTAGTTTCTCCCAGAATTGACGTACACCACCTAAATTTGGTATTTGGGGGTCATAACATAAATAAATCACTACTTTAAAAATTTTTAATAACAATCAAAACGTTTTGCCTCGACAGAATGGCCATTTGTTGTAGTTGTTGGGACTCTTTTTCCTCACTTGGAAGAACCAATGACCGATTTGCAATTTTTATAGTTTGAAATGTAAGTATGAACAAAACCCAGTACCTTTTGAAACACCATTTAAAAATGACTACAATATTCTTGTTGTTGTTGTTGTTGTTTTTGTTTATCTTAGGGAGATTTTGATGTCACCTAAACATTGACCCAAAGAACTGAGTTTCAAATTTTAGAGATTAAAATGTAGGTGCTAACGACGACCAGGGCCTCTTGACAGCTATTTTAATGTGACTACAATATTCTTATTGTTCTTGTTGGGATTTTTGCTCTCACCTAGAAACCAAGTGACCCAATTTGCTCTCACCCAGTGACCCAATTTTTTAAATGTTATAGCTTAAAACAAATATATTTTAAAAAGCCTTGACTCTCATAACAGTTATTTAAGGTGATTACAATATTTTTGTTGTTGTTCTCCTTACCGATGGGATAATTCTGCTCCTACCTAGAGATCAATCCAATGAACCGATTTTAATTTTTATAGTTTTAAGTGCAGGTATTAACAAGGACCAGGGCCTTTAATATTTTTGTTGTTCTTGTTTTTGTTGGGACTTTCGCTCACACTTACAAATTGAAGCAGTGAATCAATTTTTTCAAATTTGTGGCTTAAAACGTAGATATTAAATAGGCCCAGACTCTTCCAACAGTTATTTTACGGTGATTACAATATTCTTGTTGTTGTTATTCTGTTTATGACAATTCTTCTCTAATCAAGTGATCGAACCAATGAACCGATTTTCAATTTTTCTTTGTCAGGCCATGTGCCATTTTCATGAATCAAGATGACTAAAAACTTGACCGATTTCCATACAAATAAGCACTTTGAGGGGAAAAGTTTCATTCCTGAACTAGTGACCATGTGCTTTATCAACATAACTGATGTGTATATTAAGCTCTGGACTTGCCAGCAAAACTTCATCAAGGCAAACGGAACAATAGGCTCCCAGGATGTAATTAAAGATTTGTTACGCACATAACAGGAAATGGGTAGGACTTGTTTTTTTTTATGTGTATTTAGTGTCCTGGTATTTTCACAAATTTGACATAGGGTGAGCAGCAATTTTTTTAAGTTAACGCAAATTTTCGTATAAATGAAAGACGACATATCTGTAGCTGGGCCATAAATGTCAATAACTTGGGCCGATGAGTGAAGATGTGAACAACTTACTTCTAACTTGGCACATATACTTTATTAGTCCCTTCTACTCTGAGTTCTGACAATATTGTGTACTCAATATTGTAAGAAATCACTCGAAGTAGAAAGGACAATAAAGTATATGTGCCAAGTTCCCGCTAATTTTGAGGACCTACTGAAGCAGTATATTGAGCTGCTTATGTTGAGAAACCAAAAAATGAATTAACATGTAAAGTGGGAAGAGGTTAGGAAAAATCCAGATCATCTTGCCGTCATGTAAATTGTTCATAATTATGTTTGGAAGAATTCGCAAGTGGTACTGATTTTGGTGAAGCAGTAACACTGGGAAAGACTTGACAAAGCAACGATTTCGGTTCTAAAATTTTTAGATGACTTGGGCAGCCATTGTGGTCACTAATTGGTCCAAAAGCAGGGCAGCGCATGGTGATTTGTAAAGCGTGGACTAGAATCTTTGTTACTTTTATATGTTCCTTTATCTTATTTAAATATTTTAGACTCAATTTAATTAGCTGTTTGTTGCTGTATCATGAAACTAGTAAACAAATTTTTTTCCTTCCAACTTTTTACTGTTTTATCAGTAATAATATGACGAGACCATAGTTTTTTATCGATAAATGTTCTCAATCGCGAGTTACATTCCGAAACTGAAAAAATACTGAGTGCTTGCGCGAGGTGTTTTTATCAGCTTGGGAATGTAACGAGTGGTTGAGAAAATGTATCGATACTTAAACTACGCTCAAGTTATATTTGAAACGAGAATATACCGTCTCCCTTAAACATCAACTTTAAAGTAAAACTCCAACTTGCATAATAGGACCTAGCTGTATTGCAGTGGTTTCTCGCTTGACTTCATAATTCCTGTTTGGACGAAATGATGAAAGCTTACTAATTGTTGCCAGATGCACTCACTGGTTCGTTTAGTATCTGTAGGAATCCTATTTTCTACCGTCGTCTCCGTGCATAATGTAATTTTGTTTCCCCAATGTTTTATCACAAACTGAACCGAAACCGAAAGTAACTCCCCGTGAATAAGGACGCTTCAAGGAAAGCAAATACGTGTTTTATTTTTAATCAAAGTGTTGCACATAGATTTAAAATAGAATATGATCCGTAACATACTAAATTTTACGACATTTGTTATTAATTTATTTCTACTATTTTCGGTTAATTTAAATACCGTATACTATTACGGTTTGGGGTTGCTTCGACCGCCATGCTCCGCATAGTAGTGGCCAGCAGCGATAGGCCTAACCAGAATAGCGTAATGCGCATCGGCGGAAAGCTGACTTCTGCTGCTATAGTAACCAATGATTAAATGCACATCGCCGAGACGTTAAATAATGTGTCACTTGACTATCAGGTATGTTGTATACGTTTAGAAATTGGTTTATACCTACCAAATGCAGTTCTTTCATACTTTCTTTATACGGCGTAAGCCATGATACAAGACGAGTCGAACATTAATTCAAGATGGAGGGGGTGAGGCTGACGGTTTAATCTGATAAAATACCATGTGGTCGTTTATCCGGTGTTACCCGATTATTGACTTCCTGTTGGTTAATGGCCGTTATAAACTTATGAAGGTATATTCTCATGGAAAAATAACTTTGTGAACTACATTTTCTTGAAAAAGACCATTTGAAAGGTTTTGAAAATAGAAGACGGTTCCAAAAAATGACGTCTAAAAAAAAAGGATTCAGCTTGTTACTTCTAATTTGGTAATCAGATTTCAATCAACTCTGTTATAAACAATGTTCAGAATTATACATTCTTTAAGTACGGTGCAAAGGCAACCTTTATGAGCCGACGTTTTTCTTACGTAATGATGGCTAAAGACTGAAAACTCACTTCATTAGGGGAGGGGGCGAGTAAAGTACACTGCTGACAAAACTGCTAGTGTGTCGGTATCTATACGTATTTAAAGTGCCAATGATGTTAGGGAGACACACACAGATATAAGAAATATAATACATTTGATATTTATTAAGTTATTCAATAATATAGAACAATATGCGTAAGCAGAATTGGTGCTGGTAGGAAAACAGTTTTCATACAACTACTTCCTGCACTGTTATAGAGCAAAAAATTATAATATTGATGTAGGAGTTTGTGTGTATGTATGAATAGCACTCATGGCTAGAAATTGTCATGATAAGGCAACATTTTATTCGACTTAAATAAGAAATGGACAGGTTGAGGTGGCATTTTATTTGATTCGTAACAACTCAAATCAGAGTTAAGGCAAAGTGGCAATTTATTTTAGTGGAATTTTAAGGCAAAATTTTGTATTATTCCTGATAAGAAATGGGGACGTGAGGATTTCAGAAAAATTTTATTTAATGAATCTGAATGTATGTTCACACTTTTTCAGTCAAAAAGGGCCGTATTGTTTTATGCCTGCAGTGTTCTAAAAGTCCTTTGTCAATTGTGATTTATAATATTTAGATATTCTCAGAACAACAATAAATTTGTTTGAATGCAACACAATTTTATTTCAACTTAGGCTTTTTCTCACATGTTGGCAACTGTACATCAATTTAACAATATGTAAATGTATTACTGTATTTTAACCAAATTGTTTCTGTACTTTCTGTACACAAAGACTCTTCAACTGCATGTTCAACTAGGGCACAGTTAAATAAAAATACTTAATGACTAGCCGTCACATTTCTTGCACCAATATTTGCACATTCCTACTTTTATACTAATTTCCTTATGAGATTATTGAGGATTAAGAATGATAAACTCAGCTCCAAAAATTACTGTTTCGTCCACCTCTGGCTCTGTTGTTTCAATCACCATTTTTCCTTTCAATTCTCCATTTGAAGGTACCTCAAAAGAAACTACATTTTCCACAACGTAATTTCCAATATAGGGGGTCGAACGAGCAGAACATCTTTGTTTAATAGCGCAGAATACGTCATGGTAGCTGGTCCTAACCACAAATCGCTGGGCGCTATCTGTGCTATAATTTCCAGTGTCAATATTTATAGTTATTATATTGTTTTCTGTGGTTACCGTTACTTTTCTATCACTTGCATGTGGTGCATCACCTCGCTCAATATGCACAAAATATATTACTCTAACTTGATACCATTTGTTTGGCACATAAGTCACACGAAAGGAGAGCTTTTGAAGTGCTCTTGTATATGGCTCAGGGCCTGAAAAACAATTTAATGCTACTGGTACATTGGGGTCAATGTTTTCATCGAGTTCCTTATAGAAAACTTGAATGTGCTGCGGCTTGCCATTTGCACTGACATTCAAAGATGCCATGTTTAGTTCAGCATCTTCTCTACCAACTAGATCTGCACCTGTAATCACAAAGTATTTAGGAATGCCATACGGGTACATCTCTCGGTCCAAGTACAGAAGATGTCTTTGGAGCCTGCAACCATCCAACTCTGAATTAGTAAATATTAACTTATTATCCTTATGTGGTTCTTTCATTCTACTTGCTACACCATCAGCATAAAAAGCAAACTGCTGAAGTATTTCTGCCTTCATTTCTCTCCAAAACATTCGTATTAACTCATCATCAAGTTTCAGCCAAACGCCGTAATTTGATACTTCTGTCAGGAATGCAACTCGTACTAGGGATGAAATTGCAGATGGTATCCACAGAACATCGGCAAATTCTGAATGAACCAATGATGCGGATGTATCTTTTAAAAAGTTGTCACAGTTATTTATGGATGTTATCATTTCCATTTGTAGTGACGCTTTAAGTGACCTATTATTTTTTACATCTTCCCTAAAATCTCTTGAAATAACCGAATACTTATTACAGACGTATTCATTGCGATACATTAGTTTCTCCACGGCCTTTCTAATAATGTCAGCTAATTTATCATTCATTTCTTTAATACCATTTATCTCATAGTTGGTATCATAAATCATCAGTTCCATTTGACTCTTTGCCTTCGGTCCTCCAAAAAGAAAAGAGAATTCCCCCAAAATTCCAGAAACGATGCCCCTAATAATTGGCCCAACCCCTGGAATGTGAGACAAGCCAGCAGATAACATGGGGATAACAGCGTCCGCAAAATCCTTGACTACTTCCTTGGCAGGTTTGTTAAAATCTTTATGTCCCACAGCCAACAGTCCTCCAGCATTCTCAGCAAAATCGGGAATTCCTTCTTTTAACTTTTCGCTTTCCAGGATGCTCCTAAATTTTGAAGCAGGGTGGACGATAAAATCTGGTCAAAAAATAAAAAAAAAAAAATAAAAGAATAAAGACACGTTAACATGATAAGTGTTTCAGTTTTTTACCAGAGTATGCAATGATTAACCATTAATTTCAATATGAAAGTGAGGGATTTTTGTTGAAATCTTATAATTTTGCACACAGATCAATCACTGATGATTTCTTAGTTTGGAGATGAGGACATTAACCTCTGAGCTTGTTTCCATTCCTTGTGTGACGTTATGCTGCAGTATAAACGTGTGCAGATTCATCCTCATGTTCCAAAAAAGTTCCAGGATAATTTAACATAATCTTAAAAATTGTAAACTTACTCCTCAGCTCGTCTCCTCTATGCATGTAAAGTCTAGCAAGCTTTGGTAGAATTTATGAACTATGCTAAATAAGTTTACTTTTATGAAGCTCGGCAATTCCAGATAGCGCCACTCATTTTTTGCTAAATATTCCTATTTACACAAATGCTGTAAAACAGTTTTCACACGCACGAAAGAAAATGGCTAGTTAATCCATCAAGTGATTTCACATTTAGGTTCCTGTTTTGAAATCTACACATTTATACTGTGTTTAATTGCCATAGCTTTGCACAAATGTACATAACCCAGCAAAGTTTGGTTGTATGCCCAGTAACCGGTGACCTGAAAGTTTTGCTGACCTGGGACCAGTAATCCGGATGGTTCCAGTAACCTGAATGATCCAGTGACTTGGCCTGACCCAACAAACTATCTGAAAACAAAGACTACCAACTAGTTTCAATAAAATTCGACAGAGCAGATGGCTTGTTTAACTTTTTTCCATAATTTCTTTCTGTAAAAAACATACTTGCAAAGAAAATCATGCTTTTCATGTGATGTGTGGCTTCTGTTGTTTCCACTGGATAACCAGGTTATCCACCCAAAACCAAAACTGGTATAAGAGAAGCCGCCAAGTTTCAAAAAAGGGTCCGCCTTTCAAAGTAGTGATATCATTGAACCAGGGAAAGGCCGCCAAGGTTAATCCTGTTAGCCAAGTTAATCGCACCTACTAATAGTTTGAAAGTTAAATGAAAACTAGAACATTGCTACTGGCGGTAGCAATCTTCAAGTTTTCATTTAATGCCCAAAGTATTATTAAGTGCGATTAACTTGGCTAACAGGGTTAACCTTGGCGGCCTTTTCCTGGTTGAATGATATCACTACTTTGAAAGGCCGACCCTTTTTTGAAACTTGGCGGCT
This sequence comes from Lithobius niger, assembly GCA_023313725.1. Taxonomy (NCBI): domain Eukaryota; kingdom Metazoa; phylum Arthropoda; class Chilopoda; order Lithobiomorpha; family Lithobiidae; genus Lithobius; species Lithobius niger. The sequence goes on along the minus strand of JAHWFP010068098.1, from coordinate 101,040 downwards.
TCTCTTATACCAGTTTTGGTTTTGGATGGATATCACAGTTTCATAGGACTGTGAACGAACGAAGGATCAGACGGTTTAATCGTCCCCTCTACCTTTTCTGTCTGGAGGAATTTTATGTCTAGAAATTTCCTCATTCATAATTGTCACATTTGCCATGGCCCAATTATCCGTTACACCAGTGAAATTGACACGGTCAGAACTTGCATAGGCTCGTAAATGTACAGAGACTTTCACGGTCTAATCAACACCTTTACCTGTTTTGTCCAAAGATATTTTATGTCTATTGATGTTGTCATTCGCAATTTCGACATTTGCCAATGCCCAATTTGCCGTTAGTTGAGTCAAAGTAGCACGGTTGTGGTTTATCGTTTGTGCTTGTTTCACAGGCTTAAGTTTGTTCAATCACAATTTTGAGCGTACTTTCTACCAAACGCTGATGTCGGTTCGTTTCGCTTACTCACAAGGTTAATTTGAATCATGGCATGAAGCTGGAATTGTTCTTTCAAATAAACACAATTCAAGGTCATTGATATGCCTGCTGCCTTTCTAAACATTGAAAGATAAACCAAAGGATAAAATAAAATCATTATGTACTGATAGGGAAGCTGTTTGTCACAGAGGTACCACTAAAATTCCACTTATTTCTGATTCTGAATCCCCAATGTTCATGCCAAAAGCTCTTAGAAGCTTATGGTCAACATAGGGTAATGTTTTTTTTCCAAGTTTGAATGCATCCTAGTTATTGTGTATTTGGCTTACTACAATGGGTTACACTGTGTGCTTTGTTTGCTACCAAGTGTTCAACCCAAACTCACAGAAATACCAACTTTTTTTTAAAGCGTCAGTAACTTGACTACAAAAGAGAGACACACTCAAAATATTCACCAAATTAAAAAAAAATGAAGAATGCATCGTTATAACACTCAATAACACATAACAAAAAAGGTCACATATTTTACCCCGTACCTCTGTATAAAGTAATTCCGTCACCGCACTGTTGCTAGTGTTCGATAATTGGCTTAACCAAGGTAAGATACTGTCGTAAATTGACAAGCATATCGTGTGAGACAAGGTATGGTTAATCATCGTTATTACAGATGTGGTCTTTCGTATTTAAGAGGTGTGATTACTAAAAGATAAGGTGAGGTTACTAGTAATCCCTCGTTCCTGGACATGCTTGTAGGATAACAATCTAGTAGCTCCTCAATAATAAGGGTATATTTAATTTGTCTTACCAAAATGGATTAATATAGACGTTTCTGGGTGGACGAGCATGTACCACACAAATACCAACAATATAGGTTATAAATATTTCTTTGAAACGTTATATTTTCCAGACTGGTCTGTGTTGGGTCATCAATTTTGGAGTCTTCTGCATTGTTTACCAAGAGACTTCAAAGTTTCACCAAAGTCGTTCAGAAAGTTAAAAATAAAAACCATTAATTACAAATCGCTGTACTACACTGCTGGTGAGTGTTGTGATGTGAGAGTGAGCTCCTATGCCACAATTAACTACACAATGTGCACGGTTATGTATCCAGTTTTCAATTCGGTCATAGACTGGGCCTCAGATTCTGTACAATTTTAACTTCTCAATAACATGGTGTGAGGGACCTTGTCTTTGGCTTTCATGGAGTCGGTGTAGAGACTGTCGACTGGTGCATTACTTCAGGGAGATTGACAGCATTGAAACGTTGGTCACATTATAGGGAATTTCCAATCACGAGTCAAAACTGTGTTTGATTCCACATCAGAAATAAAACTTGTTTCACAGGCTTAAGTTTGTTCAATCACAATTTTGAGCGTTCTTGCTACCAAACGCTGATGTCGGTTCGTTTCGCTTACTCACAAGGTTAATTTGAATCATGGCATGAAGCTGGAATTGTTCATTCAAATAAACACAATTCAAGGTCATTGATATGCCTGCTGCCTTTCTAAACATTGAAAGATAAACCAAAGGATAAATTAGAATCATTATGTACTGATAGGGAAGCTGTTTGTCACAGAGGTACCACTAAAATTCCACTTATTTCTGATTCTGAATCCCCAATGTTCATGCCAGAAGCTCTTAGAAAGCTTATGGTCAACATAGGGTAATGTTTTTTTAAACTTAGTCTCACCAGTATGCACTAAGTCTTTATGTTATCAAACGAGAATCGTAAGAAAGCTAGTAGTGTTCATCAATACTTAAACCAACCATCCATTTTAACAGAATAGTAAAGAGTATCACGCTTGAACATCGACAAACGTGTGTCCACCTTAAGTGATATAAAGATTGTAGTTTGGATGTTGAAGGTATAATGTATGCCCAATTGCCCATTGCTTGAGTATGCATAACAGGTCTGGTCATTTTTCCTCCTTTGTGACATTGACCACATAAAGAGTCAATCCATTGGAGATTTACTAAAACATTGCCAGGCCTTTAACACCATCTTTATGCTTCACATCTAGGGAAGGCCCGACTTGATTAACTTCAGCTCCATCACCTGAAAGCAGATTTTTAGCGTGATTTTCTTTTAATTTACATCCCGCTTTTTAACCTGTCAGCGAACACAGACACTCAAGGCCATTGCTGAAAGCTGGCGAAACCCTCTGCCCATATAGAGATTCACAGATCCTTCTCTTTATCGGAAACAATGGTCTGAACCTCCTTCACAGCAGTAGGTTATGTCATGAAACATCCTGAGACAGGTAGTTATGTCATGGAACCTCCTGAGACGGGTAGTTATGTCGTGGAACATCCTGAGGCAAGTAGTTATGTCGTGGAACATCCTCAGGCAGGTAGTTACGTCACGGAACATATTGAGGCATGTAGTTATGTCACAGAATATCTTGTTTTTCCTTGGAAAGGAAGTATTTTAACTTAGAAGAAAGCCAATCCCCCAAGCGAGATAAAAATGAAATATCTCTAAAATAATAAGTTCTAGGTTCAACAGATTGTCATACCTCCTTCACTTCGTTCATCTTTTTGCTTTGTGTTTTCCGGCAGAAATGCATTATCTAATGGCAATAAGAGACTGAGGGCAAACCAGAAAACAACGCATGTAGCTTTATTTCTTTTCATGGCTTTATTCCTACAAATAAATAAAATAATTAAAATATCATAGTTTCGTGAACAGGATAGTACTGAATTTATTTTGTATTTAGCAGAAACGTGCATAGACCCCCGAGAGGACAGGGGCAACATTTAGTAAAAAGGCACAATAAGTGGGACAATTTTTTCTAGGAACCATTTTTTTTTTTTTATTATTTACTCTTTTTTTTACCCTTTTCTGCCACTTTCTCAGCCTTATTTTCACTTCCAGGCATCTTTAGGCCTTTTTATACCTTTAGGCCTTAGCTGAGGCAGCGCCGCTCCTGCAAATATTGGCATAAAAAGCCTTTTTTCTTTACAAAAAGGATAATTTGCAAAAAAGGCAGGGGCAATGCTCCCCCTCCACCCCCTCCTATGCACGCTACTGGTATTCGGGGAGTGGGAGGGGGGGAGAGACTTGCAAATGAATTTTGACAACGATAATATTATAAAGTTGAGGGATACAAATCTGATACAAATATTGACATAAAAGTGACTAACATTTTGTTTCTGTAGGATGGTTTATTGACTTTGTTAATGATTCGTGTAAATTTATTTTGCTCAAGTTTTTTTTTTATCACTAGATATTAACATCCAAACGCCCATTGGAACATAACTGCTTCCAAGTTTAAAATTTAAAACTTAGGAGGATTAAAAAGCAAACAGTCGATTATTAGGTCCAAAATACCAACATCTAAAAATATTGGCTATATGTTGGCATGATCTCGTTCAGCCAAATGAAAGCATAAGTATTCTTCAAAGTTAGAAATCCAATATCCAATATTCTTTGACAGCCTCAGCCACAACCAAGAAAGGAAGCAATAGTTGCCTTTACTTACTATCAAGAACTAAACCTAGTGACTGACCAACTATGGAGCCTGGTCTCCGTTTCCGGTCTTGGATTCTGTAATGTATTCCTATGCAGGAGCTGCGCGAGGCTTCCCTGCGTTACTGCATTAGTTTAAGGCAATAGATGCATTAAAAGCTTATTAATTAACCTTGTTGCTGCATTAGGAATACCTCAGTACGGGTTAGATTTAAAACAAAACTGGGTTTCATATTAATAAATAAATAAAATAGAGAATTATTTTATTGTTTAAATACCAATTTATTGATTATTTTTTTATATTGTTTAAATTTCAACATAATAATAATGATGTAATAATCTGTTTAGCCCGAAGGACCAAGAGACAGGCAGGGCTTGGCGCCACTAAGGCCGTTCCTGAAGATGGTTATATTAATATGCTCGTTTTAGAAGTTTATGGAGGGGTTACTTGGTGACCAAGCGTCTGAAGGCAGAGACAGAGGGTGCGGACACTGTGTCCTCACCAAGCGAGTAACATGGCTCGATCACTCGATGAGCAAAGAAGTTTTTTTCTAATCTCAGTATGTGAAATACCACCAGAAAGCTTGAGGGAGTAACCCCGAGTATGGGTTGACGTCGAAAAATCAAAAAAGTGGAAAATCTACAGACAACAAACCCCTAACAACTTAAAAAGTCAGAGTTAAATCTGTCCATAGACGGCGTAGCTCCAAGGACTGTGGGCCAAGCCGGGTCAGGCGATCAACATGAGAGACCTCACGGAGACCGGGTATACCACGTGTGAATTGTCGTCACACCTCCTCAATACAATCATCTTATGTACTCTATAACTTCCCACCCCTAAAAATTTGAAAATCAGTTAGTTGCAAATGATGATTTTAACAGCATATACTGGTTGGCTTCCTTCCCAACTACCATTATTTTTTCTATTCGCTGTCAAAATTAACCATTATTCATCAAATTTAGGGGGGAAGGTAACGATGAGGATGAAAAATTGTCTTTTCTGTGTTTTATTCCGTGTTATGTGTTTCTGATGTTTAATTAAATTTCAATTGATATTTCGTTGTAAAATGTTCTGCTAATAGGTGACAAAAATCAGCTACCCTCCCGCCCCCGGAATCTTTAGTACTTTCATTCCTGCAAATAACAAAAAAATAAATAAACTTTTATTTATAAAATTTTGGGGGAAAAAAGGAAAGGAAGAGGAAGAAATATTCTCATTTCTGGGCGACTGATATTTTTTATTCATGCAATAAAAAACTCCCCCCCCCCCCAACCTTTAGTACTCTCAGTCCTGCATAAAAAAAAGGAAAACAAACTTTTATTCATAAAATTTAGGAAAATAGGTATAAAGAAGGATAAAAAAATTCTCAATTCTGGGAGTTTTCTGATTCATTCTATAAAATATCCCTCCCCCCCAAAAAAAGACCTCTCTGGTGCATATGGAAAAAGGAAAACAAATTTTTATTCATAAAATTTAGGGAAAAGGTAAGGAGGAAGATGAACAATTCCCAAATTCTAGGTATTTTCTGACTTTTTGTGATTCTTTCAATAAAATACCTCCTTCCCCCAACCTCTTATACTTTTAGGCCAGCATATTAAAAAAAGGGAACAAAACAAACTTTTATTCATAAAATTTAGGAGGAAAAAGGTAAGGAGGAATTAGATGAAAAATTCCCAAATTTTGGGTGGTTTCTGACTTTTTGTGATTCATTCAGTAAAATACCCCTCTCCCCCAACCTCTGGTACTTTCAGGCTATCATATAAAAGAAAGGAAAATAAAACAAACTTTTATTCATAAAATGTAGGGAAAAAAGGTAAGTTAAAGGATGAAAAATTTTGTTTTCTAGCCCTGATAAGATCAGGTTTTGAGTATTAAGTCTTTAAAAAGACCGTTCCACAGAAGAAGAAACATTTGAGCGTATACGACTCATCTATTCCGTTGATGCGGCTGTCATTGCTGGTCGGTTGTTTCCATCCAGTCGCTAGGTCATTCAATGAAGCGTCGCACCGGCATTTCACTGTTTTGTCTCGCCACACCCTCCATTTTGTGTGGTCTGCATTAAGCCACGATTTATCAACTTAATATTTTGGCATTTTCTATGTAGATACGACTTAATTCGGAGTCAGTAATGTCGCCAGCATAACACAATGTTGTCTCTCAAGTGGGAGGGAATTCCATCCGCGTTTTGTGTAACGAAACAAGATCGCCCGTGATGCGTTGCACTGTGTGGCGTGAAGTTCGGTGAGGATAGGAGTCATCGTCATAGTAACGGCATCATACACTTTCTTAGCTTTGGGAATTTCGTTGTTACGAAAGAAGGAGTGATCTTTCATCCGTATGGCACACAATGTAAACTTATCGTAGCGAAGCAGACGTGTACGCTTGCCTTTAGGCTTTGGGACAGGTCTTTACGGAGGTGCTAACATTAGTTTACCTTTCCACTGCCGAAATTCTTTCCTGCCATTATAGCAACATCCAGCCTGCCTTATAACCTTCCGCGTGCCATATAACACCCACGCGACGATCACATCCGCGTATTTGCCACAACTAAGGTCAACTGAGATGGCAGCTTCGTTCCTCGCAGCGAAAAACGTAGCCACTGTTTCAGTTGGCATTACGCCTAATAGTCCAGCAAGCGTGAACGCATTGATTGTATCGTCAAAAACCAGAATGATTCTTGTATTTTAAAATCACAATTTATAATTTTCTGCACTAGTGTCTCATAATTTTGCTTCGGCGATCTATTGGAATAATTAATTAATTTTAATTTTTACTGCATTAGCCTTTTAGATTTTTGATCTCATAGTAATTACTAGCGAACGATTAAAATTAGTACTGTGCACACACAGATAAAACTTCAAGGTCGTTGTAGGCGCGCGATGCATCATATAATGTTCGGGACGAACGTAAATAAAGTTAGTAATATTCAACAGAAAATCTTCTAGAGGCCACATTTTAAAACGGATTTTTACCAAGGGATTGACTAACGGTAAGGAAATAGACCTTTGGGGCCGTACTTGATGTGGAGGACAGGGGCGGTATATCACTTTAGTATAGTTTAGTTTAACACCGAGGACACAGCAAAGCCAGAGAAAAAGGAGAACAGGGGAAGACAAGGGAAAGGGGAGGGGGAATAGAAGGATTACAGGTAGTGAATATGTTTGTCGAGAGCTGCCTTAAATTTGTCTGTGGTGGTTGCCAAACACACCTCATCGGGGAGAACATTCCATTCATTGACAACACGCACAGAAAAGAAGTTCTTTCTTACTTGAAGCACTCGATAAGTCGTCCCCTCTCTCTGCTCTGTTCAAGAGCAGGAAGCTTGGCTACCTCAAGTCTATCTTCGTATGTGAGCCTGTCTTTCATGAGCAGGCGACAGAATAACCTCTGAGCCCCTTTCAACAAATTGATGTCCTTCTTCAGCCACGAGTCCCAGGCCACACCAGAAAACTCAATAAGTGGTCTGATAAGGGTCTTGTGAACCTGGGAAAACTCTTTTGAATTAAGCTTTGGAAGATGCCGAGAAAGAAACCCAGCCATTCTTTTAGCTCTTGCAGCAGCAGCAGCACACTGTCGGCTGACTGAAAGGTTATTCTCAATGATAATACGAAGGTCTCAGACACTGTCAAAACGTTGGAGTTTCGTACCATCAAGGAAATAATCTCTTCCAATGTTCTTTGAACCAAGATGGATTATTCCACTCTTCTGTGGGTGCAGGTGCATACCGTGACTGTCGTACCAAGACTGGAGACTGTTAATGTCTCCTTGAAATTCAGTACTTTTTTTTAGATCATTCGTCATGGCAGATCCTTTCACATCATCAGCAAACTTCCAGCAGTCATTCTTCACAGCATGATGAGATTCGGCAGTGTACAGGGAAAACAGCTTTGGCCCAAGAACCGATCCCTGCGGTACTCCTGATGTAACTGGCATCCAGCCAGACTGCATGCCATTGACAACAACTCTTTGCTCTCAGCCATACAGGAATGCTTCGATCAATTTTACCCTCTCTAAACTAACTCCACGAGAACAGAGGTAGTCAATAAGAACGCCGTGTTCTGCAGTATCAAATGCTTTTTCAACTTCCGCAAAGAAAACATCCACCACTGATCCCTCATCGAGAGCCATGGTCCACTTGTTTCTTGCTGAAAGACGATTCGTAGTGCATGACCTGCCTGGAACAAATCAGTGTTACGTGTTGTCCACAATTCCTAAGTCAATAAGCTCTGCATTAAGAATACCAAGGAAAACCCTCTCACAACATTTGCTTATGCTAGTCAGAAGGCTCACAGGTCTGTAATTAAGGGCAGACATTCGGCTTCCTTTTTTTTTTTGTAGACAGGGGTGACATTTGCCCGTTTCCATTCTGTAGGGATCTGGCCTAAACTAAAAGACTTAGAGAAAAGAGCTGACAGAGGTGCGACCAGTGTGTGCACACATTCCTTCAGGAGTTTATTAGGAATTCCATCTGAACCACATGCTTTATTAGCGTCGAGGTTTTTTAAAACGACAAGGATCTGTTGTTGCGAAACACTGGTCATGCATAAGGGTCCTTCACCTTTCACCTTTTTTGCCTCCAGGATGGAAAATTGACTGGAATTGTTTTCCAAATTCGTTTGGTACGTCCTTAACATTTAACACTTTGTTACTCTAAGAATCGAGTAATTTTACGACTGTTGGCTCTGCATTACGCTGATGTCGCAAATGTCCAAAAAATCTCTTTGGGTTCCTTTTGATATTCTTCACTACTTCCTCAAGCTGTTCTTTTCTGAATGTTCGAAGTAGGTCAACAACCTTGTTTCGTTCGGCTTGGAATTTTTCAAGGTCAGAGTTTTGTCTGCTCCTGAAGAATGGACTCCAAAGTGATTGTTTGATTTTAATCTCAGCTGAAATGTATCTTGGAAGGTTAGGTGTCTTACGGTTGTACTTCCCGCTCTCTGGGATATACTTTTCAATAAGGGAGTAGATGGTTTCTCTCAGTGTAGCCCAGTCATCCTCAACGCTTGTGATAGGCAAGAATATCTCATCCCATTTCACAGCAGCCAAGGATTCGTTGATGGATTTGTAATCTGCTCGAAAGAAGTCTTCCTTGGCTCGGGTACCGAGTTGTTCGCCATCATTACGGAGACAGTTCGTGAAGTTTGGGTGCTGTACTTCCCAACAGATGCCACTATGATCTGCTTCACCCAGTGGTGGGAGAGAGTAGTGGTTCTGACTGTGCAAGTCCTCTGAGATGAGCACGATATCCAGAGTAGAAGGCTTTTGTCCCTGTACAATTCTGGTGTGAAACTGGATTACTTGTTCGATATTGTTGGAAAGGGTAAAATCCAAAAACTCCCTTTCAATATCAGTGGCACCAACGTCAAGTGAGTCACTCTCCCAACGTATCCTCAGCAAATTAAAGTCCCCAGTGCAAATCCAGCTTTTTTTCCTTGGGCAAAGAGAGCCAGTTAAGGAGTGCCGAATTACTATCATCCCCATTGTCACCACTGCGATAGCAGCAGTGAACTGTGAATTTTTCTATGGCAACCTTGAAGTCAATTCTAATCGCTTCAGCCAAATCCTCAGAGAATCGGTTGACCGAAAAGATTGAGACAGAAGTGTGTGCATAAATGGATACACCCCCATGTTGTTTTACAGTTCTATCAGTTCTGTTCAAGTCATAGTTATTGATGCGGATTTCACCATCCTCAATGGAGTCATCAAGCCACGTTTCCGTTAGAAGAACAAAAGTTGGCTTTATGTTGTGGAAAAGTTGCTTAACTTCAGATAATTTTGATTCAAGCCTCTGCCAATTAAACAATAAGCATTTAACGGTCAGTCAAGCAGACTTAACCGCAACAGTTTCTGTGCCCCTGTCAGTGCCGCTACCAGGTTCTACAGTTTCTAAATTTAAAACTGAATTTTATATTTGGCGAGTTTCCACCCGAACAGCCTTGTTGCTGATGTCAAGTGGAGCTGTCCCTAAGTTGTCTTCAGTCTTATCTGGGTAAAGATGACCAACTTGGTCCCTCCACCGTCTCACCTCGATGCCACAGTCCCAAAAATCAGGTTTAAGTAGCTTTTCTTGCTTCTCAAGCTGCACCCTTGAACAATACGATACATAATATTTGCTTCGAGTTGGCACCTTCAGTATTTCAAATTCATCCAGCCCTTCAGATGAAAGAAAGTTATGAAGATCCTCCTTGGTGGTGGCCGGATCACATCTCCCAATGTAGATGTTAGCCGTCCTAAGGGGGAGAGGCACTCTCTTTAGCCAAGCCTCTTTTCCTTGTGGTCTTGTTCCAGCAATAACAGGTGCATGAGCCTTTTTCTTTCTTTCGTTTGCTGACAACTTCAGTGAATTCATTATCAGGTGAATTGTCTCCATTTTCTTCTGGCGACTGACTAGTAATAATAGATGTTTGCGGTTCAAACTTACCACCATCATAATTGCTGGATGCCCCGTTAGGCTTACTACTATTTGGTGGTTTAGCAGCTTCGTTTTTGTTACGGGTCATGTTAGTTTGACCTTTTTTCGGGACCTTGTTAGCCTCTTCCCTGACTGCAGCTGCATACGACACTGGATCGCTTTTGGCTTCATGATGCAATGTTACATTCGCCTCCAACTGGGTTCCTTTCATAACTGACCCTGGCTTTAATTCAGTTTGGTTTCCCTGAGAAACATCGGATGGTTTTCCTCATTGCTGCTTATTATTTGACTTGTTAGCTTTCAGATCCCTTAAATCACTCTTGACTTGTTTTAGTTCATCTCTTAACTCTCCAACAACTTGTGCGATCGTATCAATAGCATTGTCAATCTGTTTTCGCAGAACAAAGACATGTGCAGGTGTCTTATTAGGTTTTTTCAGGGATGAACTGGTGATACAGTTGTCACAATACAAAGGGATATACCCATAAAGGGATATACCCTTTAAAGGGATATACCCATACCTCCCAGCGCCATTTTTCTCGATCCTAGCAAGTACGGCCCCAAAAGGTCTATTTACTTACCGTTAGTCTTTCCCTTGCTAAAAATCCGTTTTAAAATGTGGCGTCTATGAGATTTTCTGGTGAATATTACTAACTTTATTTACCTTCGTCCCGAACATTATATGATGCATCGTGCGCCTACAATGACCTTGAAGTTTTTTCTGTGTGTGCGCAGTACTAATTTTAATCGTTCGCTAGTAATTACTATGAGATCAAAAATCTAAAAGGCTAATGCAGTAAAAATTAAAATTAATTATTCCAATAGACTGCCAAAGCAAAATTACAAGACACTAGTGTAGAAAATTATAAATTGTGATTTTAAAATACAAGAACCATTCCGGTTTTTGACGACACAATTAATGCGTTCACGCCGGCTGGTTTATTAGGCGCAATGCCAACTGAGATAGTAGCTTCGTTTTTCGCTGCGAGGAATGAAGCTACTGTAGTTGATCTTGACTATAGTAAATGCGTGGATGCGATCGGCGCGTAGCTGTAATAAGGCAGGTAGAAGGTTATAAGGCAAGGCGGTATGTTGCTTTAAAAATACTGGCAGCACAGTCTTGGCTACAACATCTACTAACACTCCGGGGTTTTGATGGTGAGTCATGCTGTAAACATTCAACACTATTTACTTATCTCCGCTGGTCAAGGGCTTGCCTTTGTGACGATGAGAGTAGTAACCATCAAGTGAGCACGCGGTCGCCATGTTTGAAACTTGTTGCTGCTGCGCAAGTCGTCAGCACAGAACTACATGCTGCGTGCATATATTTTGGTGGTAAACATGCGTGGTGTGGCTCCAAAGTTGGCCAGTAGCTATGTTTAGTGAGTTGCACATTTCAAGAACTGTTAAAAATCTGATACCCTTTATTCTTTGACAGCGTCAGTCACCACAACCGAGAAAACAATATTTGCCCTTACTTACTATCAAGAACTAGTGGGTTGCAGTTTTTTTAAAAGACACCCGGCCTGCCTTATAAAATTCCGCCTGCCTTATAACAGTTTGCGTTGGCGCCTTCCGCACAAATACCATCACAAAGGTCATCTGAGATAGTAGCTGCATACTTCGCAGCGAAAGAACGTAGCTACTGTCTCATTTGGCATTGTGCCTAATAGACGAACCAGCATGAACGCATTAATCGTGTCGTCACAAACTGGAATGAATATTTTATTTTAACGTCACAATTTATAATTTTCTAGGCTAGTTTCTTATAATTTTGCTTCGGCGATCTATCGGAATAATTAATCTTAATTTTTACCACATTAGTCTTTTAGATATTTGATCTCATGGTAATTATTAGCAAATTAGTACATGCATACACAGAGAAGAAACGTCATGGTTATTGTAAGCGTGCAAAGCATCATATAGTCATGGGTCGTTCGTAAATAAAGTTCCATTATATTCAACAGAAAATCTCCTAGACGCCATATTTTAAAAAGGATTTTTAGCAAGGAAAAGACTAATGGCACGGAAATAGACCTTTGGGGTCGTACTAGATGTGAAGGATCGACAAAAATGGCGCTGGGAGGTACATCCCTTTAATATTAGAAATACGTAAGTTCATAAAATGTTTGTGTTTATGCATTTTTCTTGAACCACGTTCAGTTACGTTAGGATTGGGTGAGTATAGATTCAGTTCTATTGACGATAACTTCTAAAGGAGACTTTTCATCCTTTTTTCTATTTGTAAATTATGGGATGGCTAGTCAGTTGATTTTTTTTTCTAATAACTAATTAGAACTAGGACAGACTAGGAAATAAGACAGATCTTAGGACAGAACTAGGAAGCAGAACATCTGACTTTCAACTGAAAGTTTAGTGTAAAATCCCTAAGAAAATTTAGCAGATAATTCATAATTCAGTATGAAGAAGTTGAACAGTAGCTCTCGAATTGTTGTTAACGTTGTTATAGATAACTTTTGTGATGTACTACATTTTTATTTAATGAATTTAATTGCACTTGTTTTGAACAAGAAACCCATGAGGGTTGAAACTTCAACGTATTCGTCAAGCTGCAAAACTGCAAGCTAGTTAAGCTTTTATTCTTTTTTATTTGCACATTTCCAAAGTTATAATTTTACTCAATAACAGAAAACTTAAACAAAGCCATGTGCAACAAAAACACAAAACATTTCCAACGAGAACAAAAAAGAGGGATAAAAAGTATATCTAACACAAGCAAAATCACTCCAAAAAGGAAACAAAGATGGACCCACACAAAGAAAAACCCTATTACACACTAATCCAGTCCAGACCCAATTCAAATCCAAATCCAATAGAAAAATCCAATCTTCATCTAAGGATGAGGTGGCATGAATGGCGTTAAGAATGAAGGGAGCATTCACCTACTAACTCATTAAACTAAGTAGGCAATGGCCCACTTCTCCCCACTACAGGAAGTAAACCTGCAGCCTACAGCATGAAGCAAAGAAATGCCATTAATCTGAGTCATAATCACAAAACCCCTCTGGTTAATTAGATGGGATTAGATGATAAAAATTACAATGATAAATTCCACTTAAGTTTTCGTAGTTAGGAATTGCTTAACTACATTCAAGCAAAGAGTAACTCTATCCTTGTTTTGCTTTTTTTTTATTCCGTTGTTATCCGAGGTATTCCATTCTTGGTGTATTCACCATTTTTCGTATTTTATACATGACCCACTTGTATTTATGTCTTGGTGGTGTGGGTTTTCCACAATGAAGGGGAAACGCTTGACAAAAGACGATTCCACCTCCAGACCTTGTGTTACCAGTGTTTATGGGGAATCAAATGCTCATGACGAATCCTCATAACCTACCTTCCAAATTCAGCAAACAATGAATTTACATGCCAGATTTGTGTCAGATGTTGTTTGTAATTTATTAGTTACTCGTGGACTTCAGTTACACTCTTCATTCAAAAAAGTTAGACAGTCTGTGAAATATAGGGTTGAGTGGCACATCGGCATTAACAGAGTACCGTGGCACTGTTTGGTCACGATGCCCAATGATATTGTCAGTAATAGTGACCGTAGTATCATAATAAGCGATGTCGTGAGCTTGGTTCCATGAAATAATTATCATGACTTTTCTATGTATCTAAATTGAAATAAAAACCTTACAAAATACAATCAAACTTAAAATTAAATCCCTCTTTCCACGTTTCTTTATAATAAGTAATATTGAATCGGTGCATTGACGATACCGTTGTTTAAGCCTGAGTGCTCCTGCCAAGGTGTTCCACAGCCAAGAAGCTGATCAGCCATAACTCCCGCATCCATTCAGGAAACTATACAAATGATAGTATTTACTATTTATAACAACATTTATACATAATTTTTCCATGGTGGTAATAATAAAAACAAACGATTAAAATTTGTATTTGATGTTTTGTACAGATTTCCAGAATCACTTGAAGTTGCACCACAAGTAAAAATGCAGGTAAAACCATACACATATGCATCAGTTACACAATTGTTGAAATGAAAGACGAATGTGGGAGGAGGAAAGACAGGGATACAAAGTTTTATAATAATAAATAATAATAAATTCGTTGCTAATGTAATAGAGAAAGGAAGGATTAGGGTTGATCGCTAACACTTCGTTGCGTTTAAGAACAATTAAACAAAATAAAAAATGTTTTAATTTGTGAATGGGTGTACAACGGTTGGATGTTCACACTTTAACACATGGACAAACTTAGAGAGGTCAACTTGGTTTAGAAACCGTTTAAAAATGTTTACGGATGGTGCCAAACCGACATCGGAAGGCAAATGGTTCCACACATTGACAATACTCTGTTGCAAAAAAATATATATTTGCGGCAATCAGCCTTAATCAAGTTAACTGCAAGCTTTAGTGGATGTCCCTTAGTTTTTTCACAGCCTCGAATGCAAAAGTATTTGCTAGTGTTTAGGACGTACAAATCATGTAAAATACCATACGTAAGGACCAAGTCATTTACTAGGCGACGCATTTCGAGGGGATAATAACATAATGGAAAGGAGGTTGGGGGAGGGATGGATCTATTTACACCAACAGAGGCTGAATTAAAAACCTAGCGTTATGTCAGCCTTGCCAGTGAATAAAAACTGACTGGTTTCTTTTTTCTATTCTATATCATTTGCTTACGTTGATGTGTAAAGTGTAGGAAAGTTGAGTGTTCATAATTAAATCTTTACGAAACCAGGCTACGGTCAGGTATTGCAGTATAAATTCTAGTATACCATAGTGCTTTGAAGGTTTATCGCGCTCCCGGCTGAAGTCGTGGTGCCAGAAGACGAGAGGGACAATTTTGCAAGGATATATTGCATGTAAATTTCTAGGAATGTTTACATGCCACCCTGGCATTTTTGGGGAAAAGAAGGGGCCTATGATGACGAGGCTGAGGCATGCTCGAACTATACTTTGTTCCACATTATGTTTTCAGAAAACTGACTGTATGACATCACGTTTTCTTCCACTTCGAGTGCAAAAAAATCCGTAAACATCCCATTCGTAAACTCTAACAGTAACTTTGTTGATTCAAAAGTGTGATATCCACATGTTTTTGCACTGTTAGTGGAAGGAAACGAGTCGTCATCCAGTCAGTTTTCTGAAAACATAATGTGGAACAAACTATAGGGACTATTGCACATGAGACAGTTGTGTTAACCATCCCATAGCATAGCGCAGTCACACAATTGGTATTTCCCAACCTTAATTTGTAGTGATAGTTAAATTAGCTCAAATATATGGTAAAATGTGAATGATATGACCATAGTCCTATAACAGACAAAAATGACAATGAAGGTATCGCAGTACTTTTTTAAATAAAGTTTTGCCATACTGCAAAAAAAAAACTGCAAGACTGGCCAAGGGCAGATCCGGAAGGGGGGCCATAAGGAGATTTTTCAACGTTTTCATGCATTTTTTTCGTAGTTTAACAGTATTTTTCCAAAAATTTCGGCAATTTTCCGTGTTTATTCGCCTTGGAGGGGCCACAGCCCCCTTGGGACCTCCCTTGGCTCCGCTCTTGAGACCGGCATCACCCTCGAGTTTTTTTTAAATCACATCCAAATGGCACTGAACTTTTTTTCTTTCTCGATAGTATGGAAAAATGTTACGTATGCATGAACTTACCTTTCAACGTTGACTAAGTGGAACTGGTATCTGCATCAGATTCAAGAGTTGCAAAGAAAGTGTAGACTGTTTCAGCACCAAGCACTTTAAATTCAAAACAGATTGACAAGGTAATATCATAGTTAAAGGGACATTGTTTACGACCATCGGTTCAGTTTTATTACACTTAAAGCTTTAAAATTATCTGTTTTTACCTTTACCGGAGAATCGTTATTTTATGATACGATTTCATCGTAGTACTTCTTGAATTTAGCTGTGATGTACGTACAGCAGTAGAAGTCTTTTAAAAGGTTGGGTAAAACATGTGCTATTGGAACTGTAAAGAATTTAGTTTGCCCTTACATACAAAAGCTAACTTTTAAATTCGTATTGAAAATGGCATGGATACACAGCCAAACGTTCAAAATTGACTACAAAACTTTTGAATATGATCATCTTTAAATTTAGCAAGTTATACTAAATAAACACAGAATTACAGAAGTTATTGGCACCTTCAGTCCAGTTACTAGCCTAGAACATATTGTATAGTTATTGGCACTAACCAAAAAGTTGCTGTTTAAGATTATTTAATCAAGAATAATAATAAGCTATTTATTGTTTTATGGAGTTCTAAGAAATGCTGCTTTCAAATTCTTTCAATTCGCTCTTTTGCCAATAACTGGAAAACCTATGATTTTCCTGCCACTTATTGGCAACCCACTAGGCCTATAATAAACCACAAGTGAAAAGAAGCTACGTTGGTTTTACTTTACTTTACTGAGTCATACACCCATGCGCCCAGCACCCATGGTTTTATACTGCCACTAGCGGAAGCCCGTGCTACGCACGCAAGAGGGCGAGCAAGAGGGCGAGCGGGCTCATTCTTCCCACGGTAGGAAAGAAAAAGGGCGAGCGACCGACAATGAAAACGAAAATGTGCTCTATCAATAACTTGCGGGCGTCTTGTGGCGGCCGTCTTGTGGCCGTCTCGTTGCCGTCCATCCTACGCGACAACTCGATTAACAAACGAAGCTTCAACAATCAGTAAGAGGGCGAGCGGGATCATTCTTCCCACGGTAGCAAAGAAAAAGGGCGAGCGACCGACAATGAAAACGGATATGTGCTCTGTCAATTACTTGCGGCCGTCTTGTGGCCGTCTCGTTGCCGTCCATCCTACGCGACAACTCGATTTTATTAATAAAGATAGCAACAATACTCAACAATCATCATTGTTGTTGAACAGATTGTCTTGACCCACAAAATAACACGGAATTAATTTTGTGCAATATCCCATCTAACATACTAACATAAAGGAAGATGAAAACAATCATAAAAATATTAGACCTAATGCCTAGTAACTAGTAAATAATGTCCAGTAACAAAGTTAGTGTATATACAAACGTGAAGGATAAGAATGTACTGTACTTTCAAAAGGGTTAAAGGTTAAAGGGTTTAACGAGCGTTAACCACTCCTGGTACTTTCTTCCAGTAGCACAACAATACAGTTAGTTTTTGTGTTCAGAATCAGAAATGGCTTTTATTGCGTAGTATATTTACACATGAGACTACAGCAGATGATAAAGCCAAGGTCTTTTTAATGCCAAAGGAAAAACACTAATGACAACAAATTAATCAAATATGATCAGCCAGGTTAAAGCAAGACACATAGTGAAGACTTAACCATATGACAAAAACAAACACGAAAAAAGAAACGTGACAAAGAAGCATGGAAACATGAAAGGGGCAAGATGGGGACAAACAGGACGTAAGCACGGACAGAAAGAGACAAAACTAGGAAAAAGAAAAAGAAGGAAAATTTATAATTTAGTTAAATTTTGATGACTCTACGGTATTCCAGTGCAGGCATTTTGCAAAGTGTACACACAAATATCATTCCGGAAAGAGTGAAGAGATTTAATATTTGTAGAAATACGATTCCAGATTGGAGTAATTCTGCCTTTCAATGATCGTTTATTTAGCTCAGTGCGAAGGAATTCATAATGAAGTTGACCATGCTGTCTAGTGGAGTGAGAATGGACAAAGGAATTACGGACAGTTCTTTGACAATGCAACAATGAAAGCAAAGTGTCAGTAACTGGTAGTGTCAACAACTGGATGGTAACAAGTAATCATATCGAAAAACAAAACTGGTAAAAGGGGCTGCCCTCCCATGCACCCTTAATTGCCCTCCCACGCTATTCCCGTTACACTCACAGGCTGCAAACCAGAAAAGGTATGCGGTTCGTATCGTATTGCAGCCATTCGACCAACTTTATTGCTGGAAGCCTTCCATATGGAATTTAAAATGGAGATGAGCGGACTAGAAGTAGCTAAGTAGTAACACAATAGTAACGTTATTAAGGATCGTGTGTTGCATTGTAAGTCGCTTAGCTACACGAGTTAATTTTGGTCAGGTCGGTTATTGTTCTCGATTTTAACACAATTTAAACTATCGGACCGCATTATTATTTTTTGTCCACGTACTTGAAATTTGCCAAACTATGCTTCAGGATATAAGATCCTTACGCTATGGAGCCGCGCTACAATTGATGTGATGTTTGTTGACTAACTTAGCACGAAACACTAAGGTGTGTAAAGAGACTTGTGATTGTAGTTCTTCTGCTGTAGTTATTATCATATCAAAAACCAAAACTGGTAAAAGGGGCCGCCAAGTTCCGAATGGTTCGGCCCTTCAAAGGAGTGATATCAACACACCAAAACATT
>JAHWFP010068098.1:54177-77209 GCA_023313725.1 Lithobius niger | reverse complement strand
ATTCCCCCCCCCCCCCCACCCACTTCCAAAAGTGTCATTTATACAGTTGTTATACCCCAACTTATGTATGGCGTGGAGTGAAGAAAGAACTTCCGGTTGGGTTGGAAACACAGATATACCAGAATATATACAGAATACCTGAAAACACAGATATTAACAAGGCCAAGACTCTTATAACAGTTATTTTAAGGTGATTAAGATAGTGGTGGTGATGTTGTTGACAATTCTGCTTTCACCTAGCGATGAACTAATGAACGGATTTACAAATTTTATTGCTTAAAATGTAGGTAGTAACAAGAACCAGGGCCTGTTGGATGCTAGTTTAATGTTGGATTTGTTGCTCGCCCTTAGAGATTGAATCAATGAAATTATTTTAAATTTTTATGGGTTAAAAGGATCTTTTGTTATTGTGATTTTTCGTCTTATCTCTCAGCTGCATCAATTTTATTTGTTGACGAAAAACACAAGTTCTCTAATTTTGTTTAATTCTTCAAATAACTACTAGGAGTGTGTGCAATAAGAATAGTTTGATAACAAGAGTGTTCTGTGGAATCAAGAATCACGAGAAGTAACCCTACGAATAACGCTGCAGATACGAGTTTTATCGGAAACAAGCTGATGAGGACTAAGCGCGTAGTAGATTTTATGATAAATATTAGATATCTAGCCTTGATCTAGCTCATCTGATAATTAACTCTAAAATTGTTTATCTAATGAAATCTTGTTTATCTGTTGTCTTCAAATTTTGTTTAGCTATCTTATGTCAAATCTCATTATCATCATCTAATTTATGTCAAATCTCATTATCATCATTTAATGTATGTCAAATCTTTTTATTTCGTTAAGAAAAACAGTGTGAAATGCGCTCGGTACGAGAGATTAGTCCGTCCTCGATACCATTTCCGAATTCGTTTGTCCCATTTATCTCAAAAAGTATGCATCTCAACTATGTTATGTGACGATTACCTCGTTTATCTAAATAATTCCAAGGTCGTGTGTTCAATTTCACGCTCAGGTAGGCTGACATTTAAGTCTAAAAGGAAACATAAAAAGGTTTGATCCGTCTTTATTTAAAACTTCTCGAACCCATTTGGCTTTCCATCATCTTTAGCAATAATTTCACGCTTTGTACGTTCCATTTGATTTCACTTGGTGTCTTTCAGGTACAATGAAGCAATGGAAAATTATGTTGTATTGGGTCACAGTGAAGCAGTTCCATTGTAGGCAAGCACACTACCGGCTTACTACTTGCCACACCATGCAATCATTAAGGAAGAAGGCTCGCCAATAAATCTTGTTTTTAATGGTAGTGCTCACATAAAAGGTGCCATGACTGTTTGAACTGATCCAAATCTTAACCGCTGATTTTCTTGAAATCCTTTTAAGATTTCGTACATACACTGTTGCAGTTACTCACGACATAGAAAATGCATTCTTACAGGCAAGACTGGAGCCCGTGGATAGAAATAGTACTCATTTTCTGTGGGTACCATGGGAGTTAAAGCCATCCAAGCTATTACAAACAGTTGAATACAGAATTACACGAGTGTTATATGGAGCTAACTCTTTTGTGAAAATAACTAGTGGGAAAGCCTGAAACCAAACCTGTATGGCCCTATAAAAGACTGATATCTAGGGAAAGACTTATGCTATGAATTTCCAAAAGAATTCGCACATTAATGACAGGCGGTAATCTAGCATCCAGCTGGCCCTTCCTAAAGGATTTCCTCTAGCCACTTTGCACCAACACAGATGGTGGCTGAACGCGAGGTTCCTAAAATACTTGACAGTCTAGTTTAGGGTGAGGCTGCTCTAAAATTACTTCATATCACAATGTTGATTAGGAGTGTAAGGGCGTGTTTACGCAACGACTCGCCATTGCATTCTCGCATTGAGAAGTTAGAAATCATCTGAAATTCCAACATGGCAGTGGTTTTAGCTCTACCAGCTCGCAACGACACGAGTCTATAATTGAGTTTAGAAGCGACTGGGAAAATTGTTTCGTTAGAAGGAATTCTTTATCTTGCTGTCACGAATTATAAGACTGCAAGCGTTTGTTCAAACTATGTTGGATTTAGCTAATCCAGGTAGCGTTGTTACCACGGCAACGATAGCTTTGCCATTGCGATTAAATTCTAGCTGCGAGAATGCAAAGGCGAGTCGTTGCACAAATGTGCCCTTACACAGATGCTGGGCAGGACTGTTTTTGAAGGTTAGGTAAAAGTTTTGGTCAACAAACAATGTCCTCTTTTCTCAGCTAGTTCAGTATAAAGGCCGTCACTGGCACGGAGTTTACTGATCGAGGTTGCTTTGTCTTGTAGATGAAGAGCTCCTGATTTTTACGAAGAGACTTGTAATTGTAGTGAGGCTTTCTTGCACTTGACCACTATGGAATATTTATCTGATGTGTCACCCTGGATTGGAAATGTGGCTGTCCGTGTGTCTCTTGGTGGTGATTTCGTTAGTAAAGATGTTCAGGAAGACTAAGTCTGAATAATGTTGTGAAGAGCAATCGTATAGGCTAGTTACACTTCTACGTATGTTAAGTGTGGATGTACTCAGGAACAACAAAGGACCATGACCATGACCAGTGGTGAGCCATGTCGACAGCACTACTGAACTTTTTACGGGAAATTCAATTATTTTCGAAGGACAAAACTGTAACATGCGATGTTGTGATCACAAAAACCAGAAGACGGTGTTTACTGTGGTGGTTAAAAAACATTTACGAAAATCGGATATATGCAAACCATAAGAAAATGAACTGGCGTAAAGTCCACTGGAATTTTCGGAGTAAACGAGTTACATAAATGTAAAAAGTCATGCAGAACCGTTCACGATCTTCAGAAGAATTTTTAGTGTTGTTGGAAGAAATTTCACATGCTAATAGTCGATCATTGGCATTTCTGAAAAACGCTCTTAACAGTCGCTTTCATCAATGTTCTGCGCTTCTGCATCTGGAGGCACTCAATGCGCCCCTTTGTTGCCTCCATACGCAGATCAACGATGAAAGCAAGTGTTAAGCGTGTTTTCCTAAACGTGCCAACAATCAACTATCAGCATGTGAAGGGCCATCCAACAGCACTGAAAATTCTTCTGAAGATGGTGAAAGCTTGTGTATGACTTTTTACATTAATGTAAAACATTTGTTCACCGAAAATTCAAGTGACTGTACACCAGCTGATTTTCTTGTGGTTTGTGCATATCATATCAAGTTTTTTTTTAGAAGTTGTGATGTGAAAAGTGAACAAATCAAAAGCCAATAAAGCCGATTAAGTGTACGTATTTATATAAATTATATAAATAATGCAATAAAATTATGTCAGTCCTAATGTACTTTTTTCAGGAAAAGAAGTAGCTTCGTTTTAAGAGGTGCTAGTTAAAAAGGTTAAATAAAAAACGCAACACTTTTAAGTTCCAATATAAAGTTTAATCGACTTACATCAAATATTCAACAAATATATTAATAATAGCTATGCATGTGTTTCTGCTCATAGGTGCAGATACTTTAATAGAATGTATGGGTAGTATTATACAAGAGTTATAGAGTATTATACAGAAATAACAAAATCGCTCTAATACTGTGAGAAAATAAATACTTAAAATGTATATTATTTAACAGTATTTTTCTCTTTTGAATATACAAAAATAGATCTACATTATCATTCTCATTATAAACTGACAATTGAAACGAGCGTCAGAATGGACTTGAATTTATAACAAAACTTGAATGAAATAAAAATGAAAATGCATTAAAAAAATCTTGCTGTGCTAAGAAGAATGAAGAGACTAAATTCAATGTGCATCCAAAATTACAGTATCAATAATAGCCAAGATAATATAAAAATGTTCCTTTTTGACTATCACACAACCAAGCTTTCGTTCCTTTTTTCAATGTCTTTATCTTTCTTTAAAGATGAGATCTTACAATTCACCCACCAACAACCTCAAATATAGTTCTAACTCACAGGAACTGTCTCAAACTAAAATACAACGGTTAAAAAAAAGACAAGAAAAACAATATCACAGTCACACAGCAACACAAATCACGTCAGTGTTCCTCACATGCCACACATTCATATTTGAGTCACTTAAAACACCTCTTAAAACTTTGTAATTTTTACGGATGTACTAAACCCATCCATGCAGCACTTTTACTTTCTCTAGTACGCATCTGAAGTAGTATCGTAGAATTTTTAAATTATTTCACACACGTTTGCAGATGACCAGATTAAAACACTTAGTATTTACTTCAGACCTGCAGCTAATGAAAGCATAACAATACGTTCCAAACGTTTCTGCCAAATAATGGGTGTAATCATTAAATGGGCAACTGCAACCCAAAGATTTCAAAACAATTTCAAGTTTAAAACTCGAAAATTTAACAAACAATAACATTATACATGATCGACTAACACACAAATTTTAGATAGAAGAACCAATACACAATGTGCCAAATGTAATTTAGACGAAGATAAGTATTCAAAAACTTCACATGCAGGGCCATTCAAGAGTACAATATCATTAGCTTAGTCTCGTATACAATATACACTTTATACAATTCCCAACTAGCTTTCACAGCAGTTGAGTATTAGTCTGTACATCACTGTGTGGTAAAAACAAAAGGTACAGTTGTTGAGTTCACAGTTGCCTTGTGCTTTGTTTAACCCCAGAAATGGAAATAGAAACCAACACTCATCTAATTCATAACGTAATGTTTTAAATCATGCGAGCAAGACAGAAAATAAATAAATATGCCAGAGCTAGCCAATCAACTGTTTTTAAAGGCAATGGGTTGGGTTCACTCGCTAAAAACGATGCAGTTCACGTCCGAAGTCTGCAGGACAGCTGCAGCACGTTGTTAAAGGCCAGTGTAGTACAATAAGGTGATGTCTGATGTTGCGGGTTTCTTTCTCACATGAATTTCCCCTATTATTATTTTTTTTTTTGCAGGCAGACTGCAACCACAAAATTAAGTCAACACCCACAACACTAAGAAATGTGTACCAAACACTTCTTACTCACATCAATTCACAATTTATCACTTTACAACTGGTAGTGGCATAGTATTTTCATCTCAACAAAATTTTGCACCCTGTAATTCTGTTGTGATTTTCCACCCCAAACAAAATTCAAATAGACAACTTTTGAAGTTGCTAAAGAAAGATATTTTAAAACTCAGTCTAGAATCTGCAATGCAACCTCTTGGTTACCAAATTACAAGCTGAAATTTCCTAAACAGGGTAAGGTTATTTTAAGGTGACAATTCTTAAACAAATGTTGTTTAATGTTGAGTATTTACTAGTAACAACAATTACGAATAATGCGATTTGAAGTCTAGTCAATTATTACTTGGAACAATCTTAACCTATTTCTGAAAATGTCAATTTAACGACAACCTGGTTACTGACGACTACACGAACAAAAGTTTCTTCAAAACTCAGGCCATTCTAAAAAGTACCAAAGAATTGCTAGTGGATTATAAAATTAGCATCATGAATTGGAAAACAGAAAAGTTGACTAGTTTGTGCCTACATAAAAGTTTTAATGGTAGTGACATCGTAACTAGGGATCATTTATTTGTACGTAAGGTGTGCAAGTTTAAGGTTACTTGCTGGAGTATATTATTTCGGATATATTGCATAATTCTTGTCTCATTTACAGGATGCTATTCTGAACTAATATTAGTAATTTAACATGTAGATCTCAATTACAGTTTACTATTTTGAATTATTTATAATTTATTAATCTGCACATGCAGAAGGGTATGAGGTATTAGATTTAATACAAAAATGTCAATTATTTCAAATTTAGAACCTTCAGTTCAAAACAATTATTTGCCCTATTTCACCAATAAACCTAATAGCAGGAATAAAACAGAAAACTAAAGGGAGTATGTTTCCGTAACTTCCACTGTAATGCTAACTTAGCGTATTTGCACTGGTACAGGAATCTCTTGGTGGAGGTCGCCACCTGGATGACACAGAAAGTGTCCCACGTCATCAGTACTTTTAGGTACTTCGTTTTTAATTTTAAACAATTGGTGTTAAAAAGGCCAAACAATGTCCAAAATACCGTAAATCCCCTATTAACAGCCCTGGCAAAGCTACGATTCTCCCCCCCCCCCACCCCCCTCCAAATGGTTTAAGGTCGGGAATCGTGAACTAGTTACTTTCCCCCTCCAATTAGGTTATTTCACAATTTCTGACCTTAAAGCATTTTAGATCACAATTTTTCTGCAAAAAATTTACCAAAAATTTCATACATTCAGGGAAATCAGAGTTTCACCTCCTTAAATCGTGGTTTTTCTGCACAAAAACTAACTGCAAGCTTGAACATACAGCAAATTAAATAACTAGTCAACTAATAAACTAAATTCCTGAACAAATGAGAATAACGGAATTGCGATAGTGTTGCCCATATTCTAAGCACAGCATACACAGTCCAATTCTCCATTATCACGTGATTTCGTTCTAGTTATGAAAATCACGGCACTGCTGCAAATAGTGTTGTTCCATTTATAATTTGCCGCTATTTTATTTATATTGCTTGAAAATTCTACGGTGCTGCATCTGTAAGTTGAAAAGGCACCTTTAATGCTAGACTGAACTCGGATCACGTACATGAACAATTTCATAAATGCCGAATTTCCCGCGATGGAGTTAGGCTTCAACAGTCACTCTCCTTGGACAGATATAAGACTAATTATAACTTTGTTACGGCCCACCCCCTATTTTTTATCGAATTAATTTTTAACTGCCCATGATCATTTAATAAGAGAATGACGATATTAATATAAAAATAATAATTGTATCCTGACCAACAATGACATATGAGAGACGCTGGAGTGGAATATGCCTGCTTTGCATGATAAGGTTCAATTGCGTGTAACTCGGCAACATAGCTGTGTCATCTGGCATTATCACAGCCCTTACAATGATTAGCAAACACAATCCTCTTTTTTTTTCTGTTTTCTCCTGCTAACATCTATCGAGAATCAATATTACCTACACACAACTTGGACTAGTGCACAACGCAATATACTATAGTCACTTCTCACACATGTGACATTGTGCCATGTCAAACGCAGCATTAGAAACTGTTTCATCTTCGAGCATTTAATTTGACATTCAGTTACCTACTAAGCTGTAACAGAGTTCTCAATTTACATGTCATATGAAGTCCTAACGACTATACCTGATGACAATTGGGATAACATTGTTTGTAATTATTGAAAAGTGTCCAACTGTCCGCAATGTTGAGTAGGGCTTTTGATTTAAATTAACTATGAATTAATAGAACTGCAGAGTTTATCTACATGTGCAACAGCACAGAGTTGTTGCATGAGGCAATTTTCCAATCAGAAAAAAAGGAATCGAAACCAAGTTCTACGAAAATTAAACTGCAGAGTAACGGTTAAATATAAGTAACGGTTAACATATTTAAATGATAGATGGTGCATATACGATAATTTATGTGAATGTGAAAGCATAAGGTTTCTTTTGTCACGTGCGTGAAGTGAAAATTGTGGGATTCACTAACGCGATGTCATGGAAGATGGCAATAGAAATTGTCTTAAATTTATGACAAACATGTATAAGTTGCAATCATACAATTTGAACATTATTGTGTTAATTATCCTCTTTGGAAATTATCACAGCTGCAAAGTGTGATTAGTTTTAAAACCAAACAAATACAAATCAGGGATGTGCGAGTCGAGCCGAGCCGAGTTTGCAATAGAAGAATCGAGTATCGAGCCGAGTTCGAGTATTTGATGGAAATATTTTGTTTGCAAGTTTCCCTTTAATTTGTTAAAATAATAGGAACAAAGATGGTGCTTAGTTGACTGTGTGGGTCATGGTTTTCCAGTTTTAAGGATATAACTTCAAAATGTTTTCAGTTATTGACTTTTAATCTGCACCACTGCAAAGCTCTCATCGAGACGATCGATTTGGTACATTGGAATGTCAAAATCGGTCAAAAATTGACAAAGTTACCGCGTTTTTGCCGGATTCGAGTGTTTCGAGTATGGACACGAGCAGCGAGCCGAGTTCGAGTACAAGTTTCATACTCGGCTCGGCTCGAATTTTTCGAGTATCGCACACCCCTAATACAAATAAAACACGCATTCACATATTCAGCCGTGTGCCAACAAATGCAGAACTATACTGATATATTGACTTAAAGGCAGCACATGCCGTTAAACTACAACCTATGGTAAACAGCATAAGACTGAAAACTAAGTACGGTTTACTGCTACGTATTCTAGGTTGAAATAAAGTGTTTTGCTAAGAAGTGACTGCATTCACATACAACCCTCTCAAATGTCAATCCTGTAGCAGTTGTTACTTTGCCAGTAGACCTGTCTACTGTTTGCCGTTTCCTAGTCTCTGCTTTTAGCCAAAACTATTAAAAATGCACAGTTTTTTAAAATATATGCATTTATTAAGCCCAATATTACTACACTATTAATAGTGTAGACTTTTAGATTAGAGAATACCTGACGGCACAAAGCATTTGTTTTTAACTTATACAGTTGACGACATTGCCAATGCCGAGTGTCAGCCTCTACCATAAAGTGCCGATTAAAAGCCCTGTCTGAGCATGTGTCCAATCCCTTACAATAGTCTAAGATCACAATTTATACAAATAGTGAAGTTAACTGCCTCCCCCCCCCCCCGCCTCCTTAAAACACTATTTCCTAGTCTCTGCTTTAAGCCAAAACTCTTAAACAATGCAGTTTTTCAAAATGTATGCATTTATTAAGCCCAGTATTACAGCAGAAGCACTAATAGTGTAGACTTGTATATTTGAGAATACCTGACAGCACAAAGCACTTGTCTTTAACTTATACAGTTGACGACATTGCCAAGTGTCAGCCTCTACCATTAAGTGCCGATGAAAAGCCCTGTATGAGCAATTGAGCGTGTATCCACTCCCTTACAATGGTCTAAGATCACATAGTGAGTGAAGTTAACTGCCCCCCCCCCCCCCCCGCCTCCTTAAAACACTATGTTTTTGTGCTACTAATTATCTTTACTCTTCATTTGACTCCAGCACATATTTTACTCACCTTTTTACAAACACGATTTACGAAAACACGATTTACGATCGGAATCGGACCGCTACCTCTAGGACAGAAGATAGCATTTTTTCATTGCCATTTCAGAATGCAATTGTGATGACTTTATTTGGATTTTAAATAACGATCTAATAAATTCTGTCTGTGAATAAATGAGAATAAAGGCACTGCTTTAACGTTTGACTGAATGCAGATCACGTACATGAATAGCATAACCACCAACTTTTTCACGACGAAGTAAAGTGCCCACTCTGGACAGAAGTAAGGATACGAAAAAGGGTTATGTTGGATTTACCACACTCACTGTATTCTACCGAATTTCCTACAATGGCCCATGGGCGTTGAATAGGCAATTTATGGCATTAGAAAGTGCCGTTTTGGCAAGCAAAACTAAAACTCAAGTCGCCAACTATTAGGCTTCATGCACTAAATTGCAAGTGGAGAGAACATTGGAGAGGGCTGTTCATATGTCTTACTAGTTAGTGCAACAATATTAATTAAGGCTTAACTGTAATACAGAATGGTCAGCAAAGTATTGCTGACTAACGATTTTAGTAATGAGACTAATACTAACGCTAAGCACCTGACTGCTAACGTACGTCAGTAAAGTTACTAGGGGTGAGCAAAACTCGAAATTTCGAGTCGAGTTTGACTTTGTTTTAATTTTTCGAGTTTCGAGTTTCGTCAAGTTGAAACAAACAAAAATGGTTCTTTTTTCGATAAAT
This sequence comes from Lithobius niger, assembly GCA_023313725.1. Taxonomy (NCBI): domain Eukaryota; kingdom Metazoa; phylum Arthropoda; class Chilopoda; order Lithobiomorpha; family Lithobiidae; genus Lithobius; species Lithobius niger. The sequence continues at coordinate 67,402 of JAHWFP010068098.1, read as the reverse complement.
TGCAGCAAAACTCTTCTTTACTTAAATTCTACAGAAGGAATGCTAGGAAAACTGTGGAACATGTCGTGAAGTTAATAACTATACATAAATTAGCTCATTACATATACGGTACATAGCCACGTGCTAATATTGAAATTGCACGGAGAACCGATCTATTTCCATCCAAGATGGTGTCAGCAAGTGTGTCGCTATTTCCATACAGGAAATATTATTTAATTGGATTAGCATATGGTAATCATGAGAACCTACAACATTATCTTCGAAACTCGAACTCGGCTCCGAACTAGACTCGATTGAAAAAGTTGAGCTAGCACACCCCAAAAAAGCTACCGTGAAATATTTCTGAAGTCAAAACTCGTTATTACAAAACTCGTGGAGTACTGTTTTTACTTCCTAATAATGTAACTAATCATATCGGTCGCTTCGCTCACTCTGCTGACATCGATCCAAGCCTCATTTAGTTACTGCAACGCACTGCCAGGTATGAGCAGTGCTACAACACGCAACCAACCATGAGTAATCATCAGTGGCAGTGCGTGCGGTACGACCAATGAAATTTTAAACATTTTACGGTATTAGGCTGAAAATTCTCAGATTTTGTTATACAATATGGTCTATTGTGATAGGGGTAAGGTAATTGCTTCGTTACCACGTGTAAATTTATCATTTCTTAATTCCTCAGAGCATATTTAAAAAACAAATAAACAGCAAATTTATTGCCATTAAATTGTGCGTTTCATTATACCGTGTTTCGTTGTAACAAGCTTTGACTGTAGAAGCACAGCAGACATTTTGTAAAACAAATGTGAGTGATAAGAAGTCAAGATTCCAACATCCGATAATAGCCAATACTATTATTCGCAAGGATCCCGCAAGTCAGTTTTGTTTCTGCTTTTGTTTCAACCCAGTATAAAGGTCTTTCAACAGCAAGACTTTTACAAAAATATTAACATCAGTTCAGTCACAGTCAATAATACCATCGGTCATTGTAAAAGTGGCCACAACTGGCTGGAGTAAACCAGGGGTCTCGCACACACAATTCATAAATAAAAAGCCATTTTTTTTTTTTTATTTGTGTGAAGGACACGCAACATTAAAAAAAAGGTTTTCCCACATATATATTTTGTTTTCATGTACTGAAAATGGTTACGTGGGATGATTGTAGGTTCCCTTTTTTTTTCCAAGCATAAAAACAGTCCACATGTCCTCTATAGAAGTCAATAGAAGTTCGTAATCTACCAATACAGGTATACGACGAACAATGAGAGCTCGTGGATCTCGGCCATTAGTCGAAAATAATGATTCTGGAAGATGAATATGTCATTGTGCATTAACAAGCTAAAAAAAAATCCAAAATGTGGTGAATTTTTTTAGAGACAGTGGCCGAGAAGCAGGTCACCTAGGCTATTTTCATTTACGTGAGCTAAAAAAACACTTTTTGCAATCATCAGTTTGAAGCGCTCACAAAAAATATATGGATAAGAAAAAATTGTAAACAAACTGTTTTCCCCTATTAATAATACGTATACGCCACACGGAAAACATCTACCATACGAACACATTACCTGAAACTTCGTATTCGGGCCAAGGTGAATTTAGTGGTGAAACAATTGCAGAAACATCACCGTCAAGAAACATAACCTACATTTTTCATGACCGCAAACACAAATAACAAATAAATAAACATCTATTTTTTTTTTTGCCCGTTCTCAGGCGCCAATTTAAAGCATTATTTAACACACTGGCGTTTGGAGAACACCCACTCACAACACACACTTTCGTACTGTTATTATACAGAATGAAAACAAAGAATGTAATCTCAGCTACAAGAGTGAAAATGTACATCGCTATAGTAACCTATGCATCTTTTGTGCACCATCTTACTACAGCATAAATGCCAACTATAACGGATCTATATCACACATCCATATCTGATGTGCATACATTTTTACTCACAGACTAGTATTGTCAACCCTTTGAACGGCTTTCTTGCTGCTGCTTTTATCACCGAGACTCCAGTGTTTTCTTTCGAGAGGTAACCGATGTAACATTCCTGTTAAAAAGACAAAGATTTGTGACAAGTGACAGCACACTGTGATTGTAAAAACAATATACTAGGTAGGGTTGCAGCGATCCCAAAGTTATTCCACCTTTTTTGAATTTCAAGATGGTTCAATGAGTCATGAAAACTCCTGCAAAAAAATTTATCAGTTTAGTTTTTAACGACAATGAATCTGAATCTGAAGCTAAAACTACAGGATCTGGATTCACTAAAATTTTGCTGTTTTGCTAACTTTTTCATAACTTTGCAAATTTTTGGCCGTTTTGGACATTCAAACATACCTTTCGAAACGTTTTTTTCCACCAGTTTTTCAATACTGCTAATATCAAATTAGTCTGAACAGAAACCATTCAGAAGTTACACGGGAAAAACCAGTGAACAATGAAGTGAGAAAATCCAGTCTGTATTAATGCTCAAAACCTGACTTTGCAGCGATATAACTGCACCGCAAAGTGAGGGTTTTTTGAGTGTTCATACAGACTAAGTTTTGTCAGTCGTGGCAAAAATAATAATTTCTATGTGGCGAAAATAACCATTCCCTGTGATTTTTAGCAATCCTTCCAAGGATGCTTTCTTTCCCTAGAGGATTTTAAAATATTGTAAGCTGGCCAACTGCGTAACCCAAGTACGCACGCGCGTGTGCAGTTCCTGCAATTTAGGCAACAAACACAGGGTTTTGTCATCCATTCCCTAAAGCAGCATGCTTTCGTTTTTCCTTAGGCCATATATTACGCCTTTGTTTTCGCCGTTTGTTTCGGCTCTTGGTTTATTTTTCTGCTCTCTTTCGACCTTCGGATCTCGCCTTCGGTCGTATTCGATCGCTCCACTCTCGTTCTTCATTCATTTTGCGTTTGACTCCGTTGCCACCAGCCTTCGTTCAAGATGATCCGATCATTCATCTGACGAGTGCTCCCGCTTGCGCACTCTCCGTCTCTTGGAGCTGCTGGATCAATCTGCCTTCGGTTGCGTTCCCATTTGTGGAAGTTGACGCACTCACCGCCATCGCTTGGAAACCTCTTCTCATCATTTATTTCAGCCTTTGGCCTTTGTCTCTTCTTTTGCGTTCGTTCTGTCAAGTCAACTAAGCCTCTGCCTTCGGTCAAGATTCAAAACCTTCGGTCAAGCTCGCAGCACCTTCGTAAGACCAATGAATTCTTTCGAATGAATCATCATCAACTTCGACCCCTCCTCTTTCGCCCTTTGAAGCTATCTTTTCCAGTATCCGGAAAAAAAGCCCCAAGAAAAAACGCCCCCAGAAAAAACCCCCCCCCCCCCCAACAAAATGCCCCCTTGCAAAAATGTCTCCGGGAAAAAAACGCCACGAGGAAAAAATGCTCCCGAGTAAAAACGCCCCTAGGAAAAAAAAACCCAAATAGGAAAAAATCCCCCAGTGGTGGTCATCGTAGCTTAGCGTCAGATTTAAGACGCTTATCCATACGAGCATTAGTTTAATTCAGATCACCGAATGCTCCAAGAAATTTATTAAAAAAAAAAGTATCTTTGCGTATTTACTAAACTCTGCCTTTACAATTCATTTTTAGTTATTTTTTTTTACTTAAAGTAAACTTCTTTTACTGTCAAAAACGTCGAGTGAGGTTCACAATTGAGCTGGTTCATCAGTAAGAGCATTAGTTTGCTTCAAATCACTAACAGCGCCAAGAAGTTTAATTTCACAATATCTTTTTTGCGTATTTACTAAACTCTCTCCGTTTACAATTCACATACTTAGCTAATTTTTTCCTTGAACTCGCATTCTTTCTCCTTCAAAAAAGGTCCGTGGATCCAGAACACCACTCCAGTTTTTGAGATCTCCCTATTCTAACTTCGCGCAGGGCCGTAGCGAAGGGTACTTGGTTGGGGGGGGGGGGGGAGTGACTCTCATTTTGCCAACTCATCTTATGATTTTGCCAACTGGTTTAAATAATGTCAGTAGTGCTGCCAGTAAAGTACTTTTGAGGGGGTCCGCTAACCTCAGCTAGGGGGTCTGGGGCGAGACCCGGAAGCTGAAGCATTTTATGCAATTTTCGTGCCTGTTTCTAGCCTCCAGTGAACACTGAAGCAACAAATTGTCAAACAAATTTTGGTGATTTTTTTATTCATTTTTTAGGAAGGTAGGTTTCGTAAAAATTTTATTGTGACTAAATCATGTTTTTTTTTAGATTTTTTTTTCCAAATTAAATTAAACCGAGTTCAGTTTAGAATTATATAAACAGGCCAGCTGGCCATTGACGATTGAGGGTTGACTTAATTCTACATTTTGGACTTTTAGGCTATAATGAATGACGACGACTCCTGTGTGCAAGCATAGGCAGTAGATCAGGGGCAGAAAATTTTTTTTTAAATGTATTAGGCCTATCGAAAGGTGAAAAGTAATGAAATCTTTTTCTCGGTTGTATCCCAAACAACAATAGGCCTAGAGGTATCATTGTAAAAAAAAACTTTCACATCTTAAAACAAAAACATGCTTAAAACAAAAACATGTTTCTAAATAATGGAGCGTCGAAAGACGAAACTTTTTACCTCAGTTTTGTCCAAAACAACTTGAGGTATTATTGGAGAAGAGCTTCCACATTTGAAATCAACATGCTCCAATTAATTTTTTTCCATTGATTCAGAGGATCTTGGGGACCGGTCATTATTTATAGCCGTAGGGTTGGGGTGGGAAATGAAAATGTGACCACTAAATGTTTGATGACTCCCCCTTCGAGACCTGAAAAAAAAATTGATTCCCCCCACCCTAAGGTCCAAAAGTGATGTGACTACCCCCAAAAAATATTTCACACCCATCTTTTGTCGAGATTCCTACAAAAGTATGATGAACACACTGTTTGCTTGTATGACCACATCCTAACATAATCAGCACCTGAAATGCAGAAGAAGCCAAGAAACCAGGTGCCAAGGCTTTTCTATAAAGTTTTTTGTAAAAACTGTACTTCCAGTAATAGTATTATTAGTTTCAAAACCTTGCAAACAGCATGGGAAGCTGAACCGTTTTTGGAAATTTTGACTGCTGAAAATGCCGTTTTCGTGGTCCAAAAATGACTTTTTCCAGTTGGTCAGTGTGTTTTTGACCTCTCCCTTTTGACGGGACCTGAAAAATTTATGACTTCTTCCTTGAGAGGGTCCTCCGGCCTCCCCGGCGATAAATAATTACCGGTCCCGTAAGGTAATATTTACCCTCATTTCGTGGCCTTTGGGTCACTTTTGTCCTTTAATATGGGATCTTATGAACTCTTGTCGTCAAATTTTGGACCTTCGAAATTAACAAGTTTAAAATTTTTTAACAATTTTCATTTGAAAAATGTAGTTGTTTCTGCATTAATACAAATCCAAATTTAGTGGCGATAGGTTAACAAAAAAGGACAACAGAAAATCAAACAGCTAATTCAATTTTTCCAACTCGGTTTTTGATTTTGCCTACCCGATTTTCATTAAGTACAGCTTTAGTTCACGTTACTGTTTTAACTAAAACCAAGGCACTGATTGATGGACTAGCAGACGAACTAGTAAATCAAATAACTCTGCATTAATTTTTTTGATTTATTTGATATCACAACTTTTGACTGCGATAACTTGGCAGAAGTCCTTACGCAGAGTTCGTTTTATGTAGAGTTTGTTGATATTTCTGCTTTGCTTAAGAAACGTTTTAAATCCTGGCGGTGATGTTATGTTTTGGTATATTAATATGCCAGTAATTTTCTACCTTCCTAAAATACCAGTTACGAGTTGCTCCACGCTAAAACCCCTTCTGAGTGGCGCTGTCTAACAGAAAAAGAACTATAGGAAGTAAAATAGCAACTCAGTTTTTAGTTTTGCCAATTGTGTACGATTTTCGCGAAGTTAATTGTTATCACGACTTCAAACTCGGTGGGGATACAGTTTTGTCCATTTTTTGTTTTTATTTTCTACATTATCTGTGATACTTAAAGGTTATGGTGGTGACATAGTAAACAAAACGGCCAAGTCAATTTCCAATTTCGCCAACTACGCAAATTTTCGCGGAGCTTCTCTTTCCCCCACTCCTTACAGTCTAGCTATGCAGGGAAGCAAATAGAAATGATCAGGGGCAGCGTTTTAGTTACTCTCAAGCTACACAGAAGTGTTGCGAAAACTGATGGAAAAGAAAGTATTGTAAACTTTACTTTCCAACTGACGAAATGATGATAATAATTAACTAGTACTCGTGGAAACTGGAATTTGCAGTGAAAATTTGTCCGATTTTGCCAACTCGACAACTCGAATTTGCCAACTGTATGTGTTTCTTGGATGGTTGGGGGGGGGGGGGGGGGCCCCTCCCCCCCCCCCCCCCCCCCCCCCCCCCCCCAGTCGCTTCGGCCCTGACTTCGCGGAATCATCCACAATTTTAATCTCACCAAATCGTATCAGTTTATAAGAAATACAGTACATCTTTTAAATAAATCAAATGCAAACCGAGCGAGTGTCATAAAGGTTCAAATTCGCTAGAGGGATCCTTACTGGGGACATGGAATTGCTCACAATTTAAATGTCACTGTGTATAGGTTTTTAAGAAAAACCATATGTCTTTAAGTAAATCAAATACAAACGCAAACGGAGAGGGTGCCATAAAGGTAAAAATTCTCTAGCGGAATCCCTACTCGGGGTATTGAATTGCTCACAATTTAACCTTTTTTTTAAATAAATTTCCTGGGGCTTGGTTTCATCTGAAGCAAACTAATACTCGGTGTACATGAACCAGCTCAATTTTGAATCTTATTAGTTAAGGAAGTGTAGTTAAGATGGTGCGAACCTGGAGATGTGAAACAAAAACCATTTACTTAGGGGCATTATTTCCTGGAGGCGTTATTTCCTAAGGGCGTTTTTCCTGGGGGCATCTTTTTCTCCAGGGGTCATTTTGTTGGAGGCGTTTTGTCGGAGGCATTTTTTCCTAGATCCATCTTTCCTATCATTAGATCTACTTTCGCCCCATTCCACCGTTGGAACATCCAAGAACATGTCCATGCCCTTTCCTTCGCGGCACATCATTCGTCTTTCGCTGCTCTTCAGTTAAACTTTAGAAAATTTTTCCACCTTGCTTTTGTGTTACCTTCAGTCAAGATGTTCTGCCTTCGTCACTCCACAAAGAAGATGGTTCATCATGTATCTCGCTTAGCTTCGTCCTTCTCGCGTCGCACCATTGCGGCGACCGCTTTGCACCTTCGATCCAGTCTTTCGGCCGCGCATGCGCACTCATTCTCCCTCCTCGCCTCTTCTGCGCCGGTGACGATCTTCCCATCAGGCATCGCTTTTCGATGAGGGAATTTCTCCTTCATCTTGCCTTCATCACCACTTGTCGTTTCCACACCACGTCCTCATATCATCTCATCATGGGACCCAAACTTCGAGGTGGCACATTGGCAAGACACTTTTGCAACGCTTTCCAACGATTTTGTCTGCAGTATTTCACCATCAACTTGCACCAGTGCGGGAAAGGTCTCCAAGAAGAAAAGATATGACCCTCAACCTGCCTGCCAGAAACACCAAACATGTGATTATTTTCCACGTCCGTGCACATTCTGTGCCACAAACGACAGAGATCTCTGGCATGTGATCCAACACAAACACCTAGAATGCAGAAACCGGAAAAGACAAAGCGATGAAAAGAAACTTTGTGAGCAAACCGCCAAGAACATTACTCTCACTCCAGGGAAGTTCATCAATCCCGTTTTGCCTGCCTTAACATCTGAAAATCCTGCCATCACCAATGCAACGTTGGCATCCAATGGACCTTCCCTGGCACCTTCCGAGTCTCATCACGCCCCCCCCCCCCGCCTCTCCAGTAATTTCTTCAGTTCCTTCAAAGTCGGATTCGTCATCCTCATCCTCAAGTTCCTCTTCAGCCTCCTCTTACACGAGCCTGCCACAACTTTTGTCAGCACCACCGCCTTCATGCAAGCGCCCTTCACCTGATGCTGCCTCCCTACTGTTGCTCCAGCCATTTCGTCTTCGGTTGCTCTTCTGGTGTGTGAACCTTCGTCACTTGCGGTTCTTTCAGAATCCATCTTATCACGCCTTCGGTTCTGTCAACGACTCCAACACCTTCCATTACTACCTTTTCAGTGCTTTTGAATGTATTATTCCCTGCAACAACCGTTGCCTGATCTGTCCCTTCAACCTTCAGTCTTGATGATACTATCGACTCGGCTGATTCCAAATCTGAACTCTTACACATGGCTGATCTCAAACTTTGCTCACTAAAGTTCGTAAGGATCTACACCTACCCTCATCTTGTGTTCAACAACTCGAAAGGAACCTCCGGCCCGCCAACTCCACTTTTCATCGACTGCCCAATAACCTTCAAAAAACTTATCAACACTGAAAAACTGGTGGCCATCGAAAACTGTAAGCTCCGGAAAATGATTTCCAGCCTCAAACCGCTCATTGATCTCTCCCACTCCAAACTGAAATAAATCTCTCCCATGCCCAGCAGTGGCCAGAGACTTTAGAGGTTGACCCGTTGCCTGCTATCGGCATCCCGCAAGCCCTCCTACACTTATATCCAAGTTGGACCCGAGGATGGTGCCTATAGGCCCAAGATGTCAAAAGTTCTGAATTCGCCTGGTGAAAGCTCCTGCAAAACCCTCAAGTTCCACCTCATCCAACCCCACTCAACCCTCCAACTCGGATCCTCAACCCATTGCCAGAAGTCCCTTGCCTGAGAAGACAATTGAAACTCCCCTCCAGGTTCCCTGCACCTCGGTTCCTTCTGTTCCTGGCTGCTCAACATTCACCATTACATCGAATCTACCATTCATCAACCCGACTTCAAACTTCAATCTTCCCTTACCTCTACCCACCCACCATAGCAAATTAATGAATGATTGGATTGCGACCAACTGTGCACTCCCTCGGAATTTTTTTATTGTCCATAGAATCTGCCAGTTCGACAAAGCCGATTTTTTCTTCCCTGCCATGCGTGTAATGATTAACATGCATGACAACAAATCAGATGACTTCCTTGTAGCGACTACCGCTCTAGGGCGAAAGGCTACTGTTTCAGTTTCCTCGCCCGCCCTAAATTTTCCTATCTTTTTCAACCTTTCCATCATTGTTTTTTTTTTAAACCCTCATGATGGAACAAGGACTCATACGTGTGAACACCTGCACCTGGTCCCCTCACCGTGTTCTGCAGGACGGTATCGCCACTGAGATCATGTAAAAGACTCTTTGTTCCGTTACCCGCTTTATCTTCAATCAACTCCATTATTTATAATGGTCTTCTCGTCAACCCTTCCATCTTGATTTAACCCAATAACATACCAAGTAGTCGATTCGACTGCCTCTCCCAAACCAGCTTAACGACAAAAACTAAGTCCGTAAGCGCGCAGCAAGCTTTGTGAGGGGGCCCCGGGGACTCGAGCAAAGTGAGCTGCAACAGCCCAGTGGTCAGCGTCCTCGTCTCCAAACCAAGTGAACACGGGTTCGAGTCCCACGACCGACCAAACTGTCATACGGCACTTTAAAAAAAAAAGGCCACCGGAAAAAAATTGGGATGTGAAAGGGTTAAGTAGTAACCCTCCATAACCAACTTTCGCATACCTCGAATGGACTCCAACTTCCACATCACCGTTCATCCCGTTCAACTCCACTCCCACCTGTTTCAACACTCATCGCCTTTTTCATCCAGTTGAACGTCTGTTCATCCACACCTCAACGGATCGAGCCACCCTCCCGCCTGTACCTTTGAATTTGGTTTTCTCATCATCACTCACATGAGCCCAGGTAAATTTTTGACAGCCCATCAGTGAACTTTTTCGATTTATCATTCCCTGCAGAATGTATCCCCTCCCAATTCACGGAGGTCCCCTTCCAAAAAAAAAATAAAAATAAAATACACACAATCAAAGTTTTCTTTCTTTTCGGCCCTTCTAATCTCTTCTCAAGTTTTCTGTTAGGAGGGTATTCTCTCCTCCTCCCCCCCCCCTCAGTTCTGTGGAGTATCGACTCCAGGGAAAGCCAGCTCGTAACCCTAGGGCACTAATCAGGCAGTGCCCACCACCAGAGTCGATGAAGTCTTCTCCAATACTAAAAATCACAGGTAATGATATTTTTCAACGGAATATAGAAACAGAATTTTTCCGGCCCACAGGAGGGCTGGCTGAAAATTGTTTCTATTGCCTGAAAGAAAATATACATTACCTGTTTCCGCCCTTCCTCCCCTCTTGAGTCACCACTTGACAGATTGAGAGGAAATTGGATGACAAAACCCCTGTATTTATGCCTAAATTGGAGGAACTGCACACGCACATGCGCTGTCATTAAATCGGGTTATGCAGCTGGCCGGCTCACAACATTTTAAAATCTTCTAGCAAATGAAAGCATCCTTGGAAGGAATGCTAAAAATCACAGGTAATTTATATTTTCGTTTAGGCAACAGAAACAATTTTCAGCCGGGAAAATACTGGTTTTTTTTTTTATAAATACCCAAGGAAAAAATTACACTAACCATATACTAACATTAACATTACACTAACATTAACCCTACATCAACCATTTTTTTTTTAAACAGTAAGCTTGGTTCAAATTCCTAAACTTAGCTCCACATACAAATTTACACTCCATGACCCATTGCTGGCAGCGCAAAATTAACCCTAAAACTATGCAAAATTCACATACGCTTATGCGCAGCAGCAGAAGTCAGCAATGAGAGACATGCTTTTCATGGTTAAACAAAGCACAGCCGAGTGGTGCATGCGTCCTGGCCTCTAAGCCAAGAGAATGTGTCATGAACAAACCCATGACATAGCCACGATTGAACCTTACACGCAGCAAAGCCAAGAGATCCAGAAAAAAAATCCTAATTCAAAGAAAAACAAAACTATAGGGATTTGAAATTTTAGATATTTTCTTCTTGTAGAAAAAAAATCTAAAAAAAAAATAGACAAGAACTCGCACCAGTACTGCAATAGCTAATTCCACTTTAATCGTAAGCGTAATTTCCTTTATCTTCATTCATTCTCAAACACATAATACCGTTCAGTATAAGCAAATCTTCTGTCGCTTTGAAAGGGGATGGAAAGTCTCTTCCTGTAACCTTCAATATCATTACTATTCTGCTTGCACGAATTTGAATTTTTCCATACGTGCAACCCTCAATATTTGTAAGAAAGCGCATCCCATTCTCTTAAGAAGCTTTCGTTCATGTCAGTGTACACTGTACAACAAGTATTGAATATTAAGCATAGCTGGGGCTTGGATGTTTATGATCAGCTACGCGTAATACTTATACTTGTTGCACACTGACGTGAAGGAAAGCTTCTTGACAAGAGTGGAATGCGCTTTCTTACAAATATCGAGGGCCACATGCGCGGAAAAGTTCAAATCCAGGAAAGCAGAACAGTAATAATGCAGGCTGAAGTAGAACACGATCAAATTAAGCCTAAAGAAGGTTGCAGGAAGAGACTTTCCATCCCCTTCAAAGCGACCGAAAATTTGCTAATACCAAATGGTATATTTTGTGTTTGAGAACGAGTGAAGATAACAGCAATCAAGCTTACGAATTTGCTGGACACTCTCAAAGTAAAAATCGAAGTTTTGATATTTTTAAACTAATTCAGCATGCATTTCCACTTTATTGTTCAGTTACCAGAAAGAAGTATCGATTTCTTGTTTTTAAATGGGTGTGGCTATTACAGACAGTCACTTACGCAAAACCAGAAATCGTCCAAGTTCCACCACTCAAACTTTCAAATTTTCGACAGGCAAGAGTCATGAGACTTGCACAACAACCACCACCAACGAACTTTCCCAAGTCAACTACATTCAAATTCCCTCCTGTTTCCCAGTGAGCCTTGAAATTCAGTCAGTTTTTAAGGTCACTGTCTGAGCTGGCTCTCTCATCACTACTGGAAAGCCTGTTGCTGAACGAAGGTAGGAATTTTTGCTAGCTTTTCGTCAGTTTTTCATTCAGTTCAGCTGTCACTATTCTTCCTATCTGCTGCTATGCCGGTTTTTGCACATTCACAACTGGTATCTTCCTATCTTGGTAGTATTGAATGGCGAAGGCCTCCAACTGACAAAAAGCTGGCAAAAATTCCTACCTTCGTCCAGCAACAGCTCCAGTAGTGATGACGGAACCAGCTCAGAGAGCGAGCTTGAAAGCTGACTGAATTTCAACTGGGAAAGAGGAGGGAAATTTGATAGTAGTGGACTTGCGAAAGTTCGTTGGTGGTTGTTGTTGTGCAAGTCTCATGTCTCTTGCCTGACAAATCAGTAGAGATGGTCGAAAATTTGTACGTTTGAATGGTGGAACTTGGAAGATTTTTGGTTTTGCGTAAGTGACGGTCTTAAATATGAACTTCGACCAAAATAAAATTACCAAACTTATGGCATTTTCGGTGTGAATATTATAAATCAATGGACATTTTAAATAAATGCATATGCAATGCATGTTTTCGATGTTATGTCCCTAGCGCTAGAACTTTACCCACTGCATGTCATGGACCCTAGAAGAATTTGTCTGCAGCCAGGGAAGGACATGTATTTAATTCAGGATGGTGATCGATCGCCACTTGGCCAGTGGCCTCTGGCGGCCGAGCTTAACCTATCGCGTGCTGAGCGTCGGTCCACTCTGTTGCTAGACAAAAACCAAAAAATAGCCTGTCCCAATAACGTAACGTTTTTAAGTTAGCCAGTCACATGTTATTGCCACCTGGCCTTTGCTATATAGCCAGTCCATCTGTAGCTCCTTGTCACAGAGAGATGACGGCCATTCACACAACTTTTGCCCAAATTTCTACCTTTTCACTCATTTTACACCCCAGGGGGAAAGCCAATTGGTAGGTTAGGTCATTGAGAACCCTTCAGTGAAAATCAGTAAACATGTGAGCACGGTTATCGACAGTAGTAGAAAGTCCTGCCCTCGAGTTTGCTTTAAAACTGTATTGGAGAAACGTGTCGTTACTTCCTAATGTAAACCAATACTGATTTAAAGGGTCCCGAGTTAAATATGGACTGGTGATTACTAATTATTTTAAGATATGAATTTATTTAGAGCTTGTGATCCAGAAGGGTAAGAAGAACGGTGCCTGTCCGTATTTATTTATATGTTTCATTGAAAATTTTGCACATTGCCGTTTTTATTACGATTGTAGGCTACTTTTAAAACCTCAATCTTCTTCAATCTTCGCACAATTTCATACATAA
>JAHWFP010068098.1:36166-53777 GCA_023313725.1 Lithobius niger | reverse complement strand
GTATTCTTACTGCAATTCTTGTGTTTAGTTATTGTGTAAGTGATCCAAAAGTCAAACATGCATGTCAAAACAGATGTAATTGCCCTTTAACCTTGTTCCCTGAATTTGACCATGGGTATGGTCAACCATGAAATCTATCTCTCTGCCAGTAAAAGAGGAAATTTCCTAGCCACATCGTGGAATCCTTTGTCTAATTCTGGAAACAGCAACACCAAATGCACAGTTACTTAACTCGGGAAGCAAATTCCACAATTTGTGTATCTACATAATATAAACAAATGAAGCTACGCACCACAGAAGGAAAATATACAGAAGCAAATATTCAACTAAATTTAGAAAACAAACGAAACATGCTCAAAACTTGAAAATAAAGACTATTTATAGTAACAACTTTTTAAGATACTGAAGTTTTTAATACTTCAGCTTCTAATCAAACATCAAAAATATCATTCTAGTAAGCTATTGTTAATGAGCCCAGGGTTTTCTGAAGGGAAGTTGAGCATATGTGCATTAACGAAAAGCAGAAGATTGAAAATAATAAGGCTGAACCAATCCAACATTACCGATCCGATACCGAACTTGTTTTAACAATTTTGTCGATAACGGTACCAATATCCCCAATTTTTAATCAACGGTGTCATTTTCTGCAAAAATTCAAAACTTATTAAAATCAAAAATTTTGTAACTAACAACCACAAGTTAAAACGTAGCTAGAAAGATACGCGGTGATTTCCTGAGAAAAACGCCTTGAACCGCATGTCGAACGGTTGCCGAGTTATCGATATTTCTGCGAAAGTTACCGATACCAATCCAATACCGATATCGCAAATCGGTCCGATCCAGTACCGGTACAGACTTACAAAATTCATAATTGAGTGAAATATGTAGTCTATATATCTGCAAGAATTATGTAGCAACAAGCTGTATCATTTTTTTTAGTAGGTACAACAAATTCAATAAACTCTAGATCGCAATGATATCGTCCAAAAAGGGTCAAAAGAGGTCCCAGAGCCGTTGTAGTACCTGGTAGTCTCTCACACTACCCTGATAAGGACTGTGTCGCATTCCCCTTTCTAGTTGCCAACCAGTCTGACCTATCTGATAGCTGGTCTGAGCTATTCCGCCACTCAGCCTGCGCTGCTACAATTACCTACATGAAAATGCCAAAGAAAGCTGGGTAGCATAGATATCTAAGGGAATCCTGAAGATGTATTCCAACACAAGTATTAGAATATCAAATTGGCAAGGTTGTATTGGTACAACTTTCCATCCCAGCTCAATTGTTGGCACTATGGCTTCAGCTGGGAGCGCGTCAAACCTCCAAAGTCACCAAATATACAGTAACAAGCTCCCTCGTGGCTGGAGTTTAGTCCATTTCTCAGTGGTAGAAAAGAGCCAGCCGCACTTGCATAAATGTATATACACTGTAGCACTAATATTTCAACATCAATAAGGCAAAAACGCAACACCTTCATCAGCGCAACATGAATAAAATGCACAACGTATCTCACATTTCAACAATTCAAACGTCTAGCTTTGGTGAGTTTATCAGTTTCGGTGTGATAAACCTACAAAAGAATATAATTATAAAAATAGCAACAACCGACAGTTAACCACACACCGTAATAAATGAATAGGGACAGCAAATAACTCAGAGAGCGTTGAATGAATTTAACGTTCGACCAATGCATCGGCACCGATGGTTCGCTAAATTTCACCCATCAGCATCGGCCGAAAGATCGGTTAATTTGCCAATTGTTTGGATGATGGGCTTTTTTACTCCAAATAAAGCATATTACTCAAAGTAATAGTATTAGAACAACCAAATGTGTTTGATATTAGCTACATACAGTTGTGGATGATTCCATTGTCAATCTCAATGCTGAATATTAAACACTAAGTTTAACATTCGAAGCCGATCAGAAATGATCGCTACATCACCGTCGCGATGAGATTGGTTCACTTCTAGCTGCACGATGTTCCTCGTGTTTTGCTCAGACACATAACAGAACCAGGAGTACGCATCCGAGAATACGAAAGGTAGATAGATGAGTGTCAGGCATATAAGTCTGCCAATGTTTATCATGTAGCTTACAAGAGGATTCAGCACTTACCTTGGCAAAGTCACAACCATCAATTTTGCCGTCCTCGCAGTTTTTTTGAAGCACGCTACCCTGGGCCTTGCCTCTGACAATAGGCTGGTGAAGAAGTGCATGGGTAGACCCAAGGGCTTTGACGTAGGTGTGAAGAAAGATCACTAATGGACCTAAGATCTCTGCGGCAGCATGCCCACGACCATGTCCAGGGCATGGCATTGCTGCAAGAGAGGACAGTTTGCTGCCCTAATTTACTTCCCCTAGGACTATGGTTGTCCCTCCGTTTTCTCCTCATCCCTTATAATTAAGGCTGTGCCGGTGCCACTTTTCCCGATACCGGTTCAGATCAAGGCTGTGCCGGTGCCACTATTCCCGATATCGGTTCCGATCCCAGTACCGGTTCTATTGGTCATGTGCCGATACTGTGCTGATGCCGATACCAACCCGGTGCCAATGCCGATGTCAAACGATAACTTAATAACAATACAGAACGTGTTGATACGTCAATAATTTAATGGTGTAACAACTTAACACTTTTACAAAGCAATTGTTCGCTAAACACTTTATAGCTCAACGAGATCATGTAATTTTTTTCAGTGTTGACTGTAAACATTTTATACTTATAGGCTTATCCTTTACTGACTAAGTTTTATGCTAAATCATTTCAAAATATTGTATTAAGGTAGGCTAAACATAAAATATTGTAGACCTAGGCTGCTAAAAAACTTTTGGGCTAAATGACACACTGAATGCTAAACAACGGCCAAGTACGAACCATCATGAGAAACAAAGCGAAACCGAGAGGGAAATAACGATGTTGAGTCAGCGCCGACGCGTCATTTCATTTCAGGTTCTTGTCAGCAGAATTTCACTTCGATACGAAATTCTAATAATTTTAATCATTCTAATAATAATTCCATTAACTTACTAAAATTAATTTTAATTAAGGATTACTAAAAACAATCTTCCGACATGTTGAATGAGAATACACATATTTTACCCATTAACTTACGCAAGGGCTGGAAGTGCGGTTCTGCTGTGTGCCCTTGGGTTAGACTTTGAGAAAATGGATGCCTGCATTTTATCAAAGAGCGGGTCCGTTAGTCCTAATCATTCAGGGAGGCATTTTTAGCTATATAGGCAGTTAATTTTGATTGCAAATCCAAATTAAAACCTAGCAGATTATTTATTTAAAAGTTGCTTAATTTTTAGTAGCGTTGGGTACAGTATGCCATATTATTAATGTACAGTACGAAAATGCCAATTCTGTAAAAAACAAGCCGATGCCTGTACTTTTGCCAGTACTTGTTAACCGGGTGCCGGTCCAATACCAGTACCAGTGGTAACTACAGCCGGTCCCGATACCGGTATTGGTACCTTCACAGCCTTATACTTATAATTAGTTTTTAAAAAAAATTTTCATATCCAAACATTGTAGTTGACCTTGTGCAAATACATAATAAATAAACGTCACGCCCACTTCGCAGGCTTTGATATACTAAGCGGCAGTCATCAGCTAACCAACCCCCTTCCTTCCCCCTCCACATACTCTTGACCCATTTTTTTTTTTTGTTTCTCCACTGTTCCCCCGTCTTCCCCCTCCCCTGCTTGCTTGATCCCCCATCCCCGCTGCTCACATTCCTGTACTAGTTTTTTTCTGAACTGACATTTTATTAATACGAGCTTTCAGCGTAAAGCAGAATTTTCATTTCTGTTACTAGCATCCTTTCTTTTCTACATTGCTTCCTCCATGCAGTTCACACATTGCTCCCTTCATGCAATTCACTCGGTTCTCAGCACACCTTGGCTCTCCCACCCCTAATCTTACTCAGTGTCATTTCCTTCTTCTTCCCCACTCCACTTTCACACTGGCTTCCCATCCATATGGTAAACTTGTGCTCTGTAAGTAATTTGCTCCTTTGTACTGTTATATTTTAGCCAAATACTAGCATACCTACCCATTTATTATAGTGTGTGTTTAATTATAGGTTTGTTGCTATTTATATTATTATTTTGTAACTTTAACTGCACCAAAACTGGTGAGGACACCAAGATTTGACGTTTGAAGTTATTGAAATGTGAGGTACCGTTGTGCATTTTATTCATGTTGTTGATGAAGACATTGTGGTTTTTATCTTTATTGACGACGCAATATTAGTACTACAGTGTATACATATTTACACAAGTGTGTCTGGATTTTTTTTTACTACAACATAACGCGTTACCTTCAACATATTCACTTCTCAGTCATGCATTATACATTTCATATATAATGAACTTAAAAGTTATAATTAAAATCACAAAATAAAAAATTCATGCAAAACATGCCTAGAACAAATTTGTTTTAAAAATGAATATATAAATGCGTGAGAAGAGAGGGGTGTGGAGGACCATGCTGCACTTGAGTCCATTCTTACCTGGGGATGAGAGAGGGGATCTTGCTTTGGTTACTACCACCAGAAAAGCGCCTTAAGCGAGAATGGGCAGGGCTACCAGGAGAATGACTGTCATTAGATCCGTAACTGCAAGGGGAATCGGGGGTGGCTAGTCCATCACTTTCTCCGGACACAGAAGCAGGGCTTCCAGGACGACTGCAAAACCTGCGCCCAGCAAGACGCGACTGGTTGAGAGGAAGATGTAGGCTAACTCGCTGCCGCCCCACATTGTGCGGCTGGAGTCGAATAGGCGACATACAACGAGGTGAAGTAGGGGCGCTTGGTGAACGTCCTGTTGGAGATCGCGATGTAGACGAAGCTCGTGGAATAAGCGAAGGTGCCAGTTTACGACTGAATGAGGGGCTTAAGTGGGATGTACTCTTCGCTCTTGTCAAAGCTGCAGCATTCTTGATGTCAGCTTGTGTCACTTGCTGAGTAAGTGGCCGAGATGCCCTCTTGTTAGCCGCTGTGGATCGTTGGTAACGACAGTCATTTGTTGTTACCGACTCTGTCCTTGCATTTGTAAAGTTTGTCACTCTGTCACTATCCCGACTGCTTGACCGCGGATACTGGCTAAACCGTGGAATACCTGATGAAGGACGACGATTCGCAGGGGGACTGGAAGGTGCCCCAGCACCAGGAACGGAATTCGACACAGGCGACGTTTTTGTAGTGTGCTGCATTCCTGAATATTGCGAACTTGATGTTGAGCTTAAAAAGTTCTGTCCTGGTGAGTGATCGTCGCGTTCCACCATGCTGAAGATTGGTGGCGTGCTACAACGATTCTGTGCTGCTGATGGCCGCAGCTCCTGCCCCGTCCACGGAGCCGTAGGAAGGTCGTCTTCCGGTGACAGTTGCGTGATCACCAACTCTTCACAAAAGTCCATGTCGAGATCAGCTGCTTCCATCGGATCGTAGAGAGGAGGGGAGGGACAACGCGGAACACCATCAAATCGCCGTTGTGACGAAGGACTGTAATTCCGCTTAGAATCTAATCTTGTAGGAGAAGGGTTATTTATTTGGCGCCAGAAACGACGTGGCGGTTCAGGACTACCAGATTGTGGTGGGGATGGGGAGGAAGAATTGTAGTACCTTGTTTTATCAGACGTAGAACGAGATTCAGATGAGGGTGTGGGCGTCTTGGGGATGCGAGATGGTGGGAGAGGGGCACCAGCACGACGCACCGTTTCTGAAACAAAAACCATGATTAGGAAACGAGTAAAACTGATCTGATTAAAATGTAGATGATATGATTAAAATATAGATGATCTAAAGTATAAGCTTGTAGTAATTCAGAAATTGATAGATGTGTCTGTCTGTGTGCCAGCCATACAAATGCATGTGGCTGATACTTCGGTCAGAAACTTGGAAAGGAAACAAATACAGGAGAAACAACTGTGTAGGAGTTTGGACCCTAGCGATCTCCACAACTACTAGAAATAGGTGAGAGCTGACAAGAAAATTAACAAGAAATTTCCAAATCGTTTAACGTGAACTGAAGCTTCAAGTGTTTTCAATCTATTGCCATACGCAGTTTAATGGGCGAGGATGCCACCAACAATAACAACAAAACACAAATGTGGCATCACAAGACTAGACTAACCAAGACTTACTCAGAAAACAGTATCTTTCTAGAAAATAAAGATACTGTTTTCTGAGTAACTCTTGGTTAGTCTAGTCTTGTGATGCCACATTTGTAATACCTCAGCTTCTTGAAACAAGAGTTAAGCACTTTCTTGAAAATACGATAATTTTAAAAGGGTAAAATTAGTTTTTACTAGCCTAAAATACTTACCTTCAGTAATTATGCTTAAAATCACCATTTTACGCTATCGCTACTCATTTATCAACTAAAAAACCCCCTTTTTTAGCTTGTACCAAAACTTTCTCTCCACTCCCGCCTGGCGCGCTGCTACTCCTATCCAGGAGGCCGCCATCTTGTTTGGTCCCTTCATCACATTTTGAACTCTCCAGTTCAGTGAATGCGGGGAGGCGGGCGGGTCCTTACTGAAGGTAAGTATTTTAGGCTAGTAAAAACTAATTTTACCCTTTTAAAATTATCGTTTCTTACTACCTGCAAATACTTACGTTCAGTAATTATGCTGAATTTGTCATTCAGGCGGTGGGAGTTACCCCACTGAACCCTGGAGAGTATGCCTACTACTAATTTTAAAATGGAACAAGCAACTTACCCCTTTTGACAGATGGGTCTCGTCTTCTATTCCATCCTCTCACTGGTGTGCTCCTCTGCCTGGGTGGGTCTGTACTCAGGTGACCCCCTCAGTCGAGTTTAGCATCATCTCCAGTATGAATAATAGGCTTTTCACTGGCGTGTCCCTCCGGCCGGGTGTCCCCAGTCTACACTTAGGGTGACCCCGTCCGGTGGTTTACTTCCTCACCTCTTCCGATGAGGTCTTCCTCAGAGCACCTTTCCTGCCACCACATGACCCCTCACCACATTCTCTCCCTTCGATCCACACGTGTCCCGCAGATAATGTTTGATGAAAGTGTTCCGGCTGTTCCATGAGCACGCCGCCACCACCTCATCCAATGGTGTACCGCAGCCGTAGGCCCACGAAGCGGCTAATGCCCGGAGCTCGTGCGCTCCGATTTCCGCTGGGAGATCCTCATGGTCCTGGCCGTTCTCATACGCCCTTTTGATCACGGCGCAGATCCACTTCCCTAGCTTGAAAGGGGACACTCCCTTATCCAGGACCTCGCCACTGTTGGTGTCCACATCCAGGAATAGTGGAGTAGCCTCACTATGCCCCTGGCTCCCCTTAGGTCCTCCTCCATTCTTCTCGGTCTTGGTCAGGTAGAACCTCAAGGCTCTAATCGGGCACTGTAACCTCTCCTGGTTTCCTGGTTTCCTGGTTGCCCACTCCGGTTTAGAGCTTTAATCCGCACTGGTCTCGGTTTAGTTCCCGGGTTGCAATTCTTAGCTCTAAAATGGGCCGGGAAGGTCAAGCTCACTTCCGACCAATCCTTGGCAAAACGAATGTGCCCGTCGTCCCTGGTGAAGGCGGCCATCTCGCTTTGGCGTGCCGCCGAGGCTAACGCGACCAGGAATACCGTCTTCTGAGACAGACATAGAAATGATGCAGTTCTAGCTGGCTCGTACGGGGCGCCCATTAGGCTTTGCAGCACTAAGGGCAGATTCCACTTAGGGAACAACTTCGTTTGTCTTGGTCTTCCATTCTCAAAGGCCGTCATCTGTTTGGAAATCACTACGCTGGCAACGGTCTTGGGGTCCCCTACGCACGTCAGCACCGAGTTGATGGCCGATCTGTAGCCCTTGATGGCGCTCGGGGACAGACCCTTATCGAAAAGCTCTTCGAAGAAAGCTGACAGCAGAGGCAGGTCCGGGTTGCACGGGTCGCAGTCTGTTGTCCCACACCACTCAAACCACTTCTTCCATTTAGCGTTGTAGTTGCGTTGTGAGGACTCTCTCAAACACTTTGTGATCCTGGAAGCCACTCCTTCCTTAAACCCCCCCCTCACCAAATTTTTCTTCAGAGTTTCCACCCTTGAAGATTCAGCATGGAAGGGTTTTGGTGCAGAGTTCTCCCCTGATGCTGGGATAAAAAATTCGCTGTGATTGGCAGAGGGATTGGATCCTCTTTCCTCATCTCCATCAACTCGGGGAACCATGGAGCCGCTGGCCACCATGGGGCCACTAAGATGAACTTGCCCTTTGACGCTTTTATCTTGTTGATCACTTTCTGAAGGAGCTTGAACGGTGGAAAAAGGTATGCGTTCAGCCCCTCCCAGCTGATTGACAACGCGTCTGTCGCCCAAGCTAACACATCCGGAAACGGGGATACGAAGCACTTGAGTTGAGTGTTGTGCTGGGTTGCGAACAAGTCTATCGACGGGGTTCCCCACCGAAGAAACAAAGCCTCGCAGACTTGTGGGTCTAACCTCCATTCCGTAGTTGGCACCAGTGTTCCCCTGGACAACTCGTCCGCCCACACATTGAGACTGCCCGCAATGTGGCGAGGAACCGGCGTGATCCCGTACTGTAGGCAGATCTTGAACAGGATGGAGGCTTCCTCCATGAGGGACTTCGAGTGGGTGCCTCCCCCTTTCCTCACGTAAGCTACTGCCGTGGCATTGTCGCACATGATGCCCACAGCCTGATGTTCCAGCCTCTTGCTCCATGCTAGTAGTGCCTTCCAGACCGCTCTTAGTTCGAGGACGTTGATATGAAGGTTCTTCTCCTCCTCGTCCCAAACGCCGGCCACAGTCTCCTCGGCAAGGTGAGCGCCCCAACCTGTCAGGGAGGCATCCGAAAACAGGAGTAATTCCGGCACCGGTTCGTGGATAGGTACTCCTCTTTCCAGGTTGTCCTTCACCGTCCACCACTCTAAGCTCTTTCTCGGGAGGTCTTGGAGCTGGATGACATCCTTCCAGTTGTGCCTTGGTTGCCACGCCGTCTTCCGAAACCAATGAATCGGTTTTACCCGCCAGTGGCCTAGCGGGACCAGTCTGGCGTTGGAGTCCAACAGTCCAATGAGTGACGCCAACTCCTTCGCTGTCGCTGTGGTCCTCTTGTTGAAAGCGGTCACCGACGTCTTTGTCTTCAGAATCCTCTCTCGTGCGGGCCGTATCAACATCGTTACAGTATCGAACTCCGCACCCAGAAACACAAAGTTGGAGCTCGGAGCAGGTCTCGACTTCTTGAGGTTTATTCCAACTCCCAAATGTAAGAACAGGGAGCTGCACATTTCCCACTGTCTTGTCAGAAGACCCCTGTCTTTGTGTCGTACCAGCCAATCGTCCAAGTAAGCATGAGCTTTGACGTGATGCAGATGTAAATAAGCTAAGACTGGTTTCAACATCCGGGTAAACACGTACGGAGCCGTTGCTAGCCCGAATGGAATAGAGGTGAACTGGAACGATTTCTGACCTGCTACGAGGCGGAACGTGTCGAACTGAAGGATGGAGGGGAATGTGCAGATATGCATCCTCTAGGTCGATGGAAATGGTCAACTCTTCGTGTTGGAGTGAGTCCCGAATGGAGTCTATCGATTCCATTTGGAAATGTTCCTTCACTAGGTGCCGGTTGAGACTCCGCAGGTTGAAAATAACTCTTGATCCTCCTCCCTTCTTTGGGATCACCCTCGCTGGACTCCTGGATCGTGAGGTGCTTCTTCCATTGCCCCTTTCTTCACCAGTGCGTCGACTTCTTGGATGAGTTCTGGAGTTCCGGAACACTCTACCAGCCAGTCTGGCGGGCAGTCGGTAGTCGCTGGCCTGGTAATGAACGGCGGTGAGTATCCCTCTTCCAGGGTCTGGATGACAAAGGGGTCCGCCGCAATCTTCTTCCAGTTGTCTAGGTGTCGGGTCAGCATTCCCCCCACCTGACGGTGAATGGGGGGGCGCCCTGTCCATGGCCAGTCACTGTCGCGGTGGTCTTCTGCCCCTCCAGCGGAAGGATCCTCGGCCACGCTGGTAATTCCCTGGTCCCTTTCCGCGTGACGAAGAGGGGTGGTTGTCACGAAACACGAAAGGGCGACCGATCTCGCGGTTTGTCTGTGGACTTCTTGCCGCTCCCTTTTCCCCCGTACGGTTCGTTCCAGTGTCCGGATGCCGGTTGGTGAATCCTGGCATAAACCGTTTTGCCCTTTGAGCTCCCACGGCTCATGCTTGTGGCAGCCTGGGCGGGTCGCACCTTCTCTCTGAGCTCGGGAGCTAACTCGAGTAGTTGTCCATTAAACAAATCTCCCGAACCATGCACTGGCAAAAGTCGCAACTTGCCCGCTACGTCCGCCGGGATTCCTGTCGCAGAATCGAGAAGGGCGTCCCGTCGGCGAAAGACATTGTTCAAAAGTAGGCGGCATTGCCAATTGAAGCTGTCTTTGTGGAAGGATGACGCCCGTTTGAGAAGGTGCATGCACTCCCTAATCGTCTTATTCTCCCTGAGTTCTGGGTTGGCCAGTGCCATTGCCTTCAAAGCTGCCGTCGATGATGAGTAGATCAACTCTGCCTGTGAGCTTGCCCTCATGCTGGCCCTCAACATAATATCGTCTTCTTCGAACTGTTGGGTGGGAGTCTTAATGAACGCCGGGTTCTTCAGGATAGAGTCCAGCTCGACGCTACACTGTTCCGTCACATATTCGGCTTCCTTGAATGTCCGAAACCTCTTTTTATTCGGGGCACCTCTTCCCACAGACTTGAAGAACATACGCGATTTTTTCGGGTCATGCGGTGGCAGGGGTTTAGAAGATGAGACCGGCAGTTCGTTCTTCCTTGTTAACGACTCCGCGTTGAGCAGTTGCCTGAACATCACTGCTGATTTAGGCAGATGGGAGGGTTGCTGTTTGCGAATACCCTCATTCGCTAACGTATCCATGGGGGGGTCCTCAGGGTCCTCCACCGGCGTCGGCCCCTCCTTGATGAAACGAGTATGTCTCAAATGCTTGAGTGCAACCTCCGTGAAGTCCGCCCAAGGGATATACCCCGGTCCCTCATTGAACGGGTCATCTTTGTTGCCCCCTTCTGATTCTTCGTCACTATCAGATGGGCTGTCGTCCTCCCCAGTTTTCCTCCTTTTAGTCGCTCCCCCGTCGTCTCCTAACTCGGCTTCCCCTCTCCGCTTCCTTGAGCCACCGTCCCCTCCTGAACTAGATGGGGCAGGGACCCCCTCACTTGTTGTTGAAAGTACTGCACTCTTTGGATGTGCTGCTGCCGAAAATCGCGCCGACGACGACTGTCCTTCAAGCGGCGACACATGGCGACTGACCGGTGACACGTGGCGACGGAGCGGCGACACTCGGCCGCTGGGTGACGACTGAGCGGCGACTGGGCGGCGACACACTTTAGGCGACTCCTTCACGTCCTCACACGGCGGCAACAACGTGGACATGGCCGGCGACAACTTGGCGACTTGACGCCTGCCGCGCTTGTCGCCATGAACGAACTCATCATGTCCAGTAGTTTCGTAATTTTGTCCTCACTGGACGTTACTACTCCTACATTTTTAAGAGATTTTCCACTGGAGCTTTTCCTGCTCCCCTCAAACGAACCGCTGTTCCCAACACCGGGAGCGGCCGCTGGAGTACTCTTATTCGCCGACCTGTGACTGGACGGTCTAGTCGATTTTCCTGCCTTCGTCGAGCTCTTCACTAGGTCGGAACGACCTCCAGACTTGGAATGGGACACGTCAGTCTCCTCCGACCTTTCCCGCTCGACACGTGGCGCCACCTGGCGCTGCGGCGACTGCACAAAGGACGGCGACACGATGTCCCTCGTACCACTGTGGATTGGCACTGTAGTCAGTCCTAAACAGGCTAGATCCGAAAAATGTCTCGATCCCTTGGTTCCCAACATCTCCACCGGTTTTTCTTCTTCTTTTTGTAAGAACGGTTTAAACATGTGGATCATATCCGCCATAAACACCCCAAACTTTTTGTCGATTCCCGACACAGCCGAATCCACTTTGTCTGTGATCCGTTCTTCGAGTCGTGTTGCCTTAGCGTCGAAAATCACGTTGGCTGTGGTCTGCATCGAAGCCAGTAGTTCCTCGTTAGAAAAAGGCACAATTCCTACCTGGTCCGTTTCGCAATCCGTAGGATCAAACTTTGACTGTTCATCCTGCACCACCACGCTTTCATGGATCGCTGCGAACGCGTTTTCATTGTTCGCCGCCATCTTTGTTTCCTCGTCGTGTTGGGTAAAAACTAACGGCATCTCTGGGTTTTTGCTCATCTCAGCTAGCCTTTCATCCACCGACACTGCTGCTGCTGCCCTGGCCCTCTGATCTACTTTTTGGTCTGATTTTTTCCACGTGTGTAGAATCTCTTTTACCGTAGATCGATGGTGTAGATCGCACAGTTCACAAACTTTAATGACGAAATTACACGGCCTGCAATCGCGAACACTTGTTGAACGTTCCCGAATTAAGTCTCTCACGAAGCAGGTCTTTAGCCTCCTCCACTGTGGCCATTTTGCTGCCCAAAAAAGTCGATAAATCCTATCCAAATGTTCCAGCCTTCGTCAAAACAAAAGTAGTGATGTTACAGCACGTCCTCTCTCAATGGCGTGCTCAAAATGTGATGAAGGGACCAAACAAGATGGCGGCCTCCTGGATAGGAGTAGCAGCGCGCCAGGCGGGAGTGGAGAGAAAGTTTTGGTACAAGCTAAAAAAGGGGGTTTTTTAGTTGATAAATGAGCAGCGATAGCGTAAATTGGTGATTTTAAGCATAATTACTGAACGTAAGTATTTGCAGGTAGTAAGAAACAGTGCTTAACTCTTGTTTCAAGAAGCTTTCCCCACCTTCATAGTGGTAAAGGAATAGGCGACATTCATATTTATCGTCAAGGACGGAATTTTTCCGCGATAAAAATTTTCATTTTCCGCGACGCGATCCGCGATGAGCAAAATGCAAATTTACACGATAAAATTGGCTAATTCCACGAGTGGGTGCAGCAGTAAATCAGCTAGAAGTCGGCAGTAAAGCCACAACTGATGCGCGTGAGAACGAAACCAGAGGTATAAGATACGAAACCACTAGTACGCTCCTATCAACGTTCCTTTCACACATATCCGAACAGGCGTTTAAAAAAAATTCTTAAATCTCAATTTTTATTTTTGTGAAAAACTGCTGAAAAACTTTAAATATACCTCAAATTAAGCGGAATTCCACAGAATGCAACATTTTCCACGGAAAACATCAAATTCCACGAAATTCCACGATAAAATATGGAACCTAGACACTCTAACCAACGTTTTACTCTTCGACAGAAAGTGTTATTGAACGTTTTTGGGCAAGATGATAATTTTCCACGATCGTGGAATCGTGTAAAAACTCCGTCCTTATTTATCGTGCCTATGTAAGATAAACGTAAACTTCATTTGTATGTTTGACAGCAACCAACAAAATCCTTACCCGGTGACGGCATGGGGCTGTCTGGGGACATTTTCCTGTTGAGAGCTGGACTCGAAGGAAATGAAGCCCGTCTGTAACAAATAAGTTGAGGCTGTAAGACAACTACAGTGTGAGCTCAATAAGAAGAAATGTAACAGCATAAACAGTACACTAACTTTTTTCTGTTTGACAAATACAGGCACAAACCTTTAAGTATTGTAGTAAACCGGGTTTTGTAATTATCATAGTGTGTTGTCTTAACTAATATAACAATTTCACCGTAAGGTGTTGTAATGTTTTGATTTTTTTTAAGGCCATGGCCACCATGGCACGTATATCATCTTTCGGCAGTGCTATCCCTGACCCTCATGGAGAAAGAACTAGTTCAAGAAACTGTATTTTTGACACATCCCAATAAAAAAATTTTCTTTTAGTCCTTTTATTGACAATATAAACAGCAAATTGCTTGATCGTTTGTTGTGTTGCTTTGTACTTTTTTCATGTACGTCAATGTTGTCAGATACATTTTTCATTGTGGACACAAACTTACGCTACACCAAAAAAAAAAAGAAATTAACACTAGGTTGCGGTGCGAATTTTCGAAGTATTAATTGAGTGTACAATGTTTGCATATCTACAGCTGCAATTCCTACCTTCTTCAGGCGGAAAACACAGGAACATGCATACTTATAGAGACATGCAAGTGTTCGTTTTGAATTGTGCAGGTGGCTTTTGGGATGATGTCGCTTCCTCAATGTTCTTACTTGGCAGTGTAGCGAGGTCAAAGGTTAGTTCGGGGGTTTAAGTTTGCCTTGATAGGCTGCCTCCTGCAAATTCATGATATTGTACTTTCGGCTTTGGAAAAGCTGAATAGCCATACATTCCAGTGCAAGGAAGTGTGGCTTGAAAAAAATGATTTAAGAAGAACATGTGTGTTTTCTCACACAGCGTTATGCTAGGTTTTCATGTGGCGCCATTTCCACGTTCTTTTTGTCCTATTTGATAAGGGCTTGCTTCTGCACATGCATTCTCTAATTCGCCTCTTCGTCTCGCCTATGTAGACAGAGCTGTCGTCAGCGCAAGGTACGCCTACAGTGTGGCCTACAGTCCGGCGGTCAAAGCTTGGTGCACATTATGACTCTGACAACAGCAGAAATAAGACACCACTTGACGTGTCAAGAGGTCGTGAAGTAACGTACAAGTTATTACAGGGCTACATGATGCAAGTTGTTGTACGGGATGGGACGATGGGCTAAACAACCAAGTTCCACCTCCCCAATGATTTGTCTGCCGAATGCATGATTTGGTGGGCTTACGTTGTGCTCCTGGCATATGCCACGCAGGTGGGTGGTGGGAGGGGAGGGATTGTGGAGATTATTCCATATATATGTTAGTATGTCCTTTTTTTTTATCAGTTACCAGTTCTTCTAGGAAGTTTACCTTGAGCAGGGGACAAGAACATATGTGCAAGAACAGTAACTGTCGCTGTGTCATCCGTCAAACCGATTTACACAACTTTTTACTTGTGCAGTGCGTTACTTTAAAGAATCAGCTTTTACTTATACTAAAATACTTACGTTTAGTTCAATGACTAATATTGTTTGTATTTGTGTTCAAGGACCTTCAAGGGACATAAATTCTTCCGGTATGTCATGCGACCCATTGAGAATAGCATTTGTAACATTTGCACGGGTTAGAGTTAATGTCGCAAAATCATCACGCACGAAAGAAGAAAATGAATTTGTTAACATTTACATACGTTTGAACTAATGTCACAAAACTGAGTAATACAGCAAAGCCAACGTGGGTGCATGTACCTTTAAATTTCACTTTAGAGAAGGCTCCTTACCTCACCACCTGGGGGGGGGGGGGAGGGAAGTGTCATGCTCACCTCCCAGCATGCAATGCCACTCAGCCTCACAATCGCTTGGAGAACAAACCTGTTTAGCAAGAGTGGGGACGGTGGATGGGTTAGCACTAGGGCTGGTACTTTCCGGTTTTTTAGTTATCCGTTTAACCGGTTTTTTTTCCGGTCGGTTACACGAAAACCGTTTTTCCGTTTTCAGCAAAAAATACAGCCAAAAAAAATTTCATCACTGTGTAATACATTATTAAAAAATAAAGCTGAAAAAAAAATATGATTTAGTCCTTGGTAAGACAAGCACAATTATTGACTACATGTTGCTTTTTCGGATTTAAACTAGAAGAAAGTTGAAGTTGATAAATTTAAGTACTTACTTTATCAAGAATTTTGACTTTATGTAGCTTTAAAATTTCTACAAGATGTCAAATTTTACATCTTAATAACAACGTAAGCCAAAAACAAAACAACAAAATTTAATACGTTTTCGTTAATGTTCCATTAATTTCAAATTATGAGCCAGAAAAATTAGCATGTTTGCGTTTTCGGGTAGCAACGCATTTCGTTTACGTGTTATGACGGCGCTTCCCTGCCGTTCGCGCTAGGTATAGACGAGTCCACTTCTCCATGACGCGGGGAGGGCAGATGCTGACCAGCATGTCTTTAACTGCCTCGTGTGCGCGCTAGCGATCAGCAGTTTGTTTCGAAGAATGTAAGCAGCTTCGATGGTACAACAAGCCCATGCGGATTATTTGTAAATAAGCTGCCCCCTACCCACTCCGGTTTTCTACTTTCACTGATTTTGAGTATTTGGATTAGTAGGCCTAAATGATGCCAATTGGCTATTTTGGGCTCGTTCACCACGGTTTTTGAATGGTGCCCGCATCAAACGTTTTTCGGATATGGGTTTTATAATCCGTGTAACCGAACGTGGAACGGTTTCCGGTTAACCGTGTAACCGATCCCAGCCCTAGTTAGCACTAAAGGTAAGTATCTTAGGATAAGAAAAACTGATTTTATCTTTAAAATAACGTTCTCACTTCTATCCCAATATACTTCCCTTTTGTTCAATGGCTGACTTCAAAAGGACGTGGGTCGAGCCAAACCCTGAGCTAAAATTCACAGATGACACCTTTTAAACTTAAAAGTCAATTCATATAAGTAAGGTACCGACCGGAAGCAAAACGGGAGCTTCTTCATCCAAGCAACGGGGTAATAATCCTTGCCCATTGTACTACCAGCCATTAAATGATATACCATTTAGATAACCACCTACAGCCCCTCTGAGCTCAGATAGGGACTAATAAAGGCATGTAAGTTGCGCCATGCACAGGCTGATATGAAGTCATCCAAGGTCACACCCACAGCGAATGCCCAGGACAGCGCTAATGCTACCCACTCGTGTGCTCACATTGCCGGGCGGAGATCTAAAAGGATCGGGGACTATGCCGTAGGCTCAGCGGATGACGTCACAAATTCATATCGCAGACGGGGAAAGCGCCTTAGAAGACGTGGTAACAGTCTTTCACCACATAATGGAAAACAAAACAGGCAACGATGGAGTGGCCTTGTCCTGTTGTAGTTACATAGACGACAGAAGCCGTCTGGGGCTCGCAAAGCGCAAACGAGACTTGGTACTCTCTCCCCACAAGCCGGGTGCAACACCAGGGCCATGCCCCGAAGTATCACTGGATGCGAAGGCTCATCCACATTTGGTATTTGGCGGGCAAATCAGCCGGAAAGGACAGAAAAATACCAGACCAGTCCTTACCAAACATGAACATAGCCATCCGCTCACGAGGCGGCTACCAACTTGCTCTGATGGGCTGCCATTGCTATTAGAAACACCGTTATATGAATGGCAGAACAGTGCTTGTTGATCAGCGAAACGCGTCGTTATCTCAATGAGCCTTGGCAAACTTGGGAGTAATGACGTCATGCACGAGAAACGAGCAGTCGTGCAAACAATATCCTGATGTATCGATCTTGCGAAGTGATTAAGTAGAAGGCAAAAGGGTAATTCTTTAATTAACAGTTCGGCCAATGTGCATCCTGTCGAACCAACATGGTGGCTGCCGTTTTGGGTTTCACAGCGCTTTGTACAGTGGAACACATCCCTACAATTTCACCAACTACAACATGAAAATTCTCCCAAAAAGTCTGTATTTCACCGAACGTGTACCCATAGGCCACTTAAAAAAAGAAAGTTGGTTCTCGGGCAGTTCCCGGGCAGTTCTCGGGCAGTTCCATGCGGGTGGAATTTTATTTTTTGACCCTATTTTTCCGTACTTTTGGGGGAATTATTTTTTAGTTAGGGTAAGATAAAGGTTAAAGAACACTGGCTGTTAA
>JAHWFP010068098.1:0-35584 GCA_023313725.1 Lithobius niger | reverse complement strand
GTTTTCTGCTATTTCGCTTGCTGAAACCGTATTCGTTTCGCACTTGTTACCTGTGTTTTTGTTGCATTCTTCCTGAAGGATCCTTTTCTCGCTGGAGGATTCTTCAAATTGTCGCTAGATGGCCAGCTGCGCAACCCGGTCTGCGCATGCGCGACCCCTCTTATAAAAGTGGCTCAGCGATGCCCGCCTGTAGGGATCGGCCGATATGACTTTTTACCGATACGATACGATACCGATGAAAGGTAAACCGTTCCGATCCGATACGATACGATACCGATACAGATGTCGATACCGATAATAATAACAAATCAAGACTAAAAGTTTATATTTTGTACAAACAATGCAACTTCGGTTTCTGGTTTTGCTTGGGTTTCAACTATTGAGATTATCCAAAAAGTTCTGTGCAGCAATATCAGCATTTTTACTCTTATTCTTACTTATGGCTTCAGTACATTCATTTTCTTAGTTAGATTTCAGTTGGTTGTTGTAAAACTTACAGCAGCAGAACAAACAAGTGCTACATTTTCATTCCAAACTGAGCAAATGGCTTTTGCTGCACTTGGTGTCAGTTTTGCAGGGAAGACAGTTGCATTTCTTGGCATAACAAATATCTGTATCGGTAGCCTTATGGTGGTCCGATACCGATATGGCAAAAATACCGATAAATACAGATTATACCGATACCGATATCAATATCGGACTATCCCTACCCGCCTGCCATCTTTTATACCCTCTTGTTCAGTCAGGTGGTGACACAAGAGGGGAGTTAGGGCGGGTACAGGTAATGTATGTTTCCTCCGGGCAATAGAAACAATTTTCAGCCGGCCAGGCAGGAGGGCCGGCAAAATACTCTTTCTATTGCCCTTCGGAAACATAAATTACCTGCGTTTTTGTTGCATTCAAAACTATGGTGGAGGGGTCCACCTGACGGGTTGCCTTAGGATTGTGAGCTGGCTCCTCCAAAAAAATCAGAGATTTTTTGCATTTTATTGAAAACAAGAAACAGGAATTTGGTTCTCTTTCGGAAAAGGTGGTGGCCCTGAAAAGGGCCGTTTGTTGAAAGGTCTTGCTTCTGCATCAGGACATCAGCTTCAGGACATAAGCTTCAGGACATCTGCTTCAGGACATCAGTTTGTTTTCAGTGCTTAAGGAGGATGGATTATCTGTCTGGCAGCGACTATGGGTCCCAGACGGTGTAATTCAGCTTCTTGTTTTGTCATATCCCGGAAGTAATGACTGGTGAAAACGGTTTGGCTTCTCCAGGATGTTGCATCCATGATGTCAGCCATGGCGATCTTGTTGTGGAATGCCCAAGAAGCTGAAATTGCCCTTAGTTTCATGTGCCGTTGCCCTGATATTGATGTAAAGCCTTCTTCGGCTTCGCCCTTCCGAAAACCTTCGGCTCCGCCCACACACAAACGACAACTTTCTTTTCTGTCATCTTCCTCCTCTTCATACGACTCCCAAGATGACTCAGATTTGGGTGGTCGTTGGCGATGTCTTCAAAAGCATTGATTATGACCGTTCTTATCCATGATGCTATCATAGTCGCTGGTGTTTCGCCGAAGGATGTTTTAAAAAGGAGGAACAGCTGATTGCGGCCTTTGCGAAACTCAAGTTTTTCAGTTCTTTCTATGTAGTAACGTAGAGCTTCTACCGGACACAGGAGTTTTTCGGGTTTGTCTGTGGTTATGTTGGTTAGTGCAGGAATTATTATTGGCCTGGTTGGTTCGCATGGTTTTTGTGGTTTTGCTCTGAACGAGGCTCTGGGTTTCAGATGGATTGCAGAATGGTTTTAATAAAAGAAACAAATGGCTGGGTCGATGGAGAGGGCTTGTACTAGAGGCCTAGAATGAAAGGTGGCGTAAGAGGCTTTCTTAAAAAGTTGATTGATTAAGTCAGCTAAGCGGGTTGCTTCTGTTCGGCTTGATTCCGATGCGAGTTTTTCACATAAGGCATTGATGGCCGTATGGATGATGTCAGGTTGGGAGGCGGCACAAAGTCCGAAACTTAGTAGCTTGTCGTTGTCTTTGATAATGGCGGAAGGTACTACAATTTTTCTTGGGATGAATAGAGCCGAGGTGAGGAATTCATTTTCTTTGTAGGTTTCGAAGCTTCGGGGGTTTGCAGAACCTTCTCCTATGGGTCGGAAATACTAATTTTCTTTCCCTGGTCGTGGTGGTGGAGGCTCCTGATCGAGTATGAGGGGTTTACCTTTCCTCAGAAGGATCTGCCGTTGCAAAAGAGTGTAGTAAGCAGGGTCGTGGACTGACCCAGCATCCTTCTTTTCTTCTTTTGGCGGTCTCGTTGACAAAAGCTGAAACCGGTAGTGAGGCCCCGGTTATTAGTTGGGGTGGCAGAATCTGGTGGGGGTTTGTAGAGAAAAGCTGCCGGTATACTTTTTTCAACTGTTTTAAGTAAGCGACGAAGAGGAATGGTTGATGTTTCATCGTCATTGTCTTCTTCGGAGTCCTCATTAGAAAAATGAGCATGTCGAGAAGATGAAGAGTTTCGGGAAGAATTGTTGAGCGCAGAAGCGGTGTCCAAATCTGAGTCATCTTGGGAGTCGTATGAAGAGGAGGAAGATGACAGAAAAGAAAGTCGTCGTTTGCGTGTGGGCGGAGCCGAAGGTTTTCGGAAGGGCGAAGCTGAAGAAGGCTTTACTGTTGGCGTAGAAGTAGGCGTGGGTATGGGCATAGGTATAGTTTTTGGCGTAGGCGAAGGCGAAGGCGAAGGATTCGTTGAGCTG
Organism: Lithobius niger; assembly: GCA_023313725.1. Classification (NCBI taxonomy): domain Eukaryota; kingdom Metazoa; phylum Arthropoda; class Chilopoda; order Lithobiomorpha; family Lithobiidae; genus Lithobius; species Lithobius niger. The sequence goes on along the minus strand of JAHWFP010068098.1, from coordinate 32,835 downwards.
GAAGGTCATGAGGTATGCAGCCGTTGGGAATATGGTCCTGCCGATGTGGTGCAGTGTTAACGGCAGGATTGGTGGAGATTAACCAGGTTTTTGTGTAGGAAGTTGAATTTGTTTGGGGGAAGGAAGCGTACGCTTCTTTTTATAGCTGAATTTCCTGATCGCATGGTCCATGAGCCTGTGTACTTCTTTGGCAGTCAACGAGTGGCTGCGACGTGAAGTATGGGATTTTTGCGACGAAGCCGATGATAAGTCCAAGAGAACGTCGGTGGTCGGCGTAGGTGTGTGACGACATGAAGACGCCGAGGCGCAATTTTGTGGTTGGCCGCAAGGTAATGGTGAAATCGGTGGAGAAAGGGGTGCCGGTGGTAAAGCACGGCGCGGTGAGGACGAAAGCGAAGGAGGCGGTGAAGAATATGCAAAGCGTTCAGCAAAATTTCCGGATCAGGTGGCGTAGGGCTGGTGGGCAAAGGCGTAGCCTTGGGCGAGCGTTTGGCCGAAGATCGGGATATAGCCATCAGGAACCGTGACGAACTGAGGGTGAAGACATCAGCTTGGGCTTCCCAAGGGCGAAGGCGTAGGGAGCTTGTGGGCGAAGGCGTAGGCAAGACGAGAGAAGCGGAGCGACCGTCGTTGACCAAGTGGAGGAAAAAAAGATGGCAGGCGGGCATTGCCGAGCCGCTTTTATAAGAGAGGTCGCGCATGAGCAGACCGGGTTGTGCAGCTGGCCATCTAGCGACGATTTGAAGAATCCTCCAGCGATAGAAGCATCCTTCAGGAAGAATGCAACAAAAACACAGGCAATCTATGTTTCCGAAGGGCAATAGAAAGGAGTAGTTTCAGTATTGTAGTAGTCCAGACGAAACCGAATCATCACGGCATCACGAGCCATACAGGCCAAGTTCTGGGCAGCCTTTTTCCCATGTGCAAAACGCTTTTACGTTCGTTTGGGCTATGTACTTTACAATGTACGCAGGGGTTATAATAAGACAGGGCCGAAACTTACAACATTACGTGTGTCTTTAGTGCAAGTACATTTCCTCACCAGGAAAAAGAGCGGTTCCAAAGGTCTGAGAAGTCGTTTTAGACGATAGAGCAAAACCACACAACCTACCTGGTCAGGTGCTCAAAACGATTGTGAGGCTCAGTGATATGCATGCTGGGAGATGAGCATGCATGCCCCAGGTGGTGAACTAAGCGAGTTCTTAAAGAGTCATTTAAGGTCATTGAGCATGTATATGAATGACATTCAGCCATTGAACTAATGGGATAGATGTGGATAGATGTGAAAACAAATATATTCGTTTAAGAAAACGAATTACACAATTTACACACATGCCATAACTGGAGTACCTCAGGCATCCGTGTTACGGCAAACAAACAGTGAAGCTCAAGCTGTATGTTGGGCCACTGGTCAAGTAACTTGGTGCACCTCCAGCAACAGTGCTTCGTCAGACAGCGCAGCTCTAACTGTTCGTTGCGTCACTGTTATCACTGCCATGCAATCACCGCCATGCAACCATCCATGAAGATGAATATGGCACAAGGGAAATTTACAGGCACTGTACTTAAAGAGCTTTAAAAATTGTATGCAAGTAAATGTTTGTGAGGTATACTTATCTCAAAAGAGCTGTATGTCTATGCAGACCTAAACTGTAATTAGGCACTGTTACTTGAAGAGCTTTCAAAATTGTATGTAGTAAGTAAACGTTCAAGAGGTATTGTTATCTTAGAATTGTATGTGTAAGCACGCCAAAATCAAGCTAAGTTATGGAATAAAATGTGATACTGAAACAAAAGAAAATACTGTAAAGCACTCCTCAAATACCACACAGTGCAGTCAAACATTCAACTAGACAGAAAAGTAAGCCCACAGATCGTAAGAAGCTAATCACAAATACATTCAATCCCAATTGAATGTACTTACTACTTAGGGATACAGCAGCAAATCTATTAGTTTTCCAGGCTTATTATTATAATTCTAATGCCTTTTGTTAATCATTATAAAATAAATTGGGAGGACGAAAGAAAACCTACTTTAGGAGCGGAATGGCTGACCTAGCCTCAGGCTTTGTGTACAAACGACTGCTAGCAGTTGAACTCCCAGGAAATTGAGAATTTCTTTCAGGTGGAGAATACTGCAAACTGCTTGTGTATGTCTTGACAGGCGGTTTACGTCCAAAAGATGAAATTTTGGAGTTGCTAGCAGCTGCAAAACCAAGCAATAAAAGTCAGTCAACAATAAAGGTTCAATAGAAATAATATTTCTGAAATTTTTATAGAGTTGCGTACCTGAACTTATCCTATCTGAACACCGCTCCCGTTCAGTCATTTTTGAAAGCTTCATCTTCTCCTGAAAAATTACACCGGCATTATATACGGTCATTAACCCTTTCGAGCCTAACGCCATTTTTCATTTTCCTGCTGAAAAAGCCTGTGGGGAAACCATGGCCGCCATCAACAAGTTGCATGCCTCACGAAAATAAATTGTAAAAAAAAAACTATGCGGTCTAGGAGTACATAAGTCAAATTCGCAGATGTAATAATTATACTGTAAATTATTGACCTGAAATATAATGAGGACCATCGTCCTACGTTTTCATTATTAAAAAAAATCCTGAAGTTCGATGTAAACAGCGCTAACGAAAGTTTCAACTTACAGTACTCGGAATGATAACATCCACTCGATATTCTTCCAGCACAACGCCTGTTATTACTTCTTAAATCTATGTTTTATTACCGTAAAAATAGTTTAAAGTTGCTTTATTTCTTCAAATTCGCGATTGTCGAAAGCCCACTACCAACTGTTGCTAGCCACTTTAGATGATTGGCGAGTTAGTTTAATGCAGACAATATGTAAGCATTAAGTAGTGGCACAACTGCTGAATTGTTTCTGCATGGTGTGGAAGTAATGGACAATGGCAAATGCATTTTCTTACCTACTGGAAAAATTGTGAGTGCCACACAATTCACATTCGTGAAGGTTGCACTGTAGGCTTCAGCCAAGGTTTCTTCTTTAATTAACCAAAATTAAAATGGTTATTGCACCCTCTGAACTTGTTTATTGAGATATCGCGATAATTTTAAAAATTGTATTGGGATAAAAAATGTTTGCATCGTGCCATCCCTACACCTTAAGGAAAATTGGAAATTGGCCAACAGCGAAAATCATACACTAGAAATAACGTAGTTCAGTAAGCCACCTTTATGCACTTACGTTTCGTCGGAGTGGCATGACCCAGATTCGAACCGGCTACCCAGTTCACCCCCAGATCACTTGCATAGCGCCTTAATCACTATGGCCACATCCTCCACTGGCATAAAGATAACTCATTGAACCCGTTATTAAGGTCACAACCGTGACCAGGGCTCCATTTGACCGAAATTAACTCGGCCGTTGACAATGGAGAGGGAAGACAAATCATACACTTACAAGGCTCAATACAGATGATGATTTGTCTTCCCTCTCCATTCTCAACGGCCGAGTGAATTTCGGTCAAATGGCGCCCTGGTCACGGTTGTGACCTTAATAACGGGTTCAGTGAGTTATCTTTATGCCAGTGGAGGATGTGGCCATAGCGATTAAGGCACTATGCAAGTGATCTGGGGGCAAACTGGGCAGCCGGTTCGAATCTGGGCCACTCCAACGAAACGTAAGTGCATAAAGGTGGCTTACTGAACTACGATATTTCTAGTGTACGATTTTCGCTGTTGGCTAATTTCCAATTTTCCTTAATATTATTTCCAGCGATTTATGCCTATTTATTTATCCCTACACCTTAGTAATCCATGCTTTCTCGATAGCAAGGAGGCGATTTAACGAAAATATCTGCCACTAAAACTTTAAAAATCTGTATCTCCAAAACTACTCAATGAAATTTCACAAACAAGGATATTTTGGAAAGCGAAAAGACGCGGGAATCGCTAGGCCACGTGATCGGCCCATTATTGCCTCGGGCATTACCTAGCAACGACGAAATGTAGCAACAATGGATTTATCCGGGCTTGGGCGTTTGTGTGCTTTCGCGTGAGCCCGGATAAATCCGGGATTGGGCGCTGTTAGGATCATGTCAGCATATCGACATATATATCTCAAAATTGGATTGCTTCAACTGGTTGATGAACGGAAATAGCAGACCTATAGTTTTTCAAAAGCTGTGTAACACTGCATTTCTGAGGCAAGCTGTGTGAATTGAGTGAGCAATAAAGCGAGCAATTTCAACGTATAATAAACCGCTTCAACACGTTTATTGCTTTGGTCGCTCAATCTTCCATTTGGAGCTTATATCAACTTCGTAGGGGCCTTACTTCTGGAGGAGCAGGCGTACAGACACGCAGACAAACAAATGAATCGTACATTTTGAATGATGTAAATGAAATGCAGACCTGTAATGACTGTGACGAATGAACTGTGAGCAACTAGCTTGCGCAATTAGCATGCATCCCAATAATCAGTACATCGATTTTGCGATACTGTAGAGATCTAAGAAACATATGAAGCATGATCGACGCCCGTTGAGTGAGCAAAGCGAACGATATGGCTAGTGTTATGTTGACGAAAGATTTTTTCGACTAAAAAATGTGCAATTACACTTGCACCACCAGTAAGTAAACACAGTCACTTGAATTTTCGAACAATGTCCTGTCTTCTTCTTTGGAAGCACCACACAAATTTTAGCGAAAATCTGGTATGCTATACGATGTCAGAAATCAAATTTGGGATGCATGCTCATGGCGCCATACCCACTGTGCTCTACTAGCGTTCCAAGGCCATCTGGTCCAGCATCCATGGGGCGAATCGAGCTTGGCTGTGAATTCAGGAAGAGAGAGGCCGTTGATTTGTCTGCAGGTCGCTCTTCTGGTAGACCCTATATGTTCTTCTAATACACCAATTGCCGGCATTTAGCTAGTACTGTTACGATAATGAGCACAAATCAACGACGATATAGGCTCTTGAAATTAATTTTATGTTCCAAAACACCTTCTATACTCTTTGTTACTAGTTTCTTTTAGCTAACAATATTTGTTCGATATTTTTGATACTTTTTCAATACTTTGAATACTATCGTTCAATACCACTGCCAATACCAAGAAAGTATTGATATTGGCTATCGAATTTCGACAGTATCGCACAACACAGGTTTTATCATGACCAACTTTCCCAACTGTGTTACTGCCTTAAAAACATAGTAAATGAACAGTAATACCAACATGTTAGTTCTCAGTTTCTTACCAGCCTTACCAATTGCCACAGAAGCTTCTCTTCTTCTTCCTTGGCCAAATCCATTTGATCATCAAACACTCCACTTACACGATTTGACTGTATAAGGAAGAAAACATTGAGTAAATGCCAAGGAATGAGAATGAATTACTAAAATATTCATCGAAACTTTTTTGTTAGCACCCTCCAGAACCGTAAACAGACTTTCAAAACTACCCGTTCTATTAGACATCATCTGACCCTTTACAGTTCTGGAGGGTGCAAACAAAAAGTTTTTTAACTCAGAATAATTTTGTTGTTGCATTTTTTATGGATCACCCCCTGTGTATCTTTCCCACAGTAGTCATCGCAAACTGAGACATAACTTATTCTCACAGTGACACGTAAGCTTTAAACCTGTTTTTGAAAAAGAAAATTGCTACGTTAGGTGACATTCAAGTTAAATAAAAGTTTAACCCTTTGACTGCTGAATTAATTTTCTATCTCCACAAAAGTAGGGATAACCTGGACGGGACTCGAACTAGCAACTTGAAGGAGCTCTTTAACTTCAGGCACACGCCTCTACCAACTCGGCCATGGCCGTCTCTAGATTCGGCTTGTTAAGGGAATCTAGTATTGTTGTCGTTTCTCCATTGTTGGCCATCCCGTGCATACTTTGGACTGTTTTTAGGACTCAAAGCTGTGCTTGTGTTTTTGGCGAGTATACTCGTCGCCAGCACTTTAAGGGTTAACTGTCACCACAATACATCTTATACCTCGTTTTGCATTAAATGTTCACGGAGGCCTGACACCTTAACATTAAATATGCAGAAGATAAATCACACCCAAAAAAACCTTAACGATAATTGGATTGAACAGGTACTAGCCATTAAAAGTAGTAATAAGGGATACATTTTACGTAAGGAATGCTTCATGCTGTGTACAGTAAAACCTCTTTAATACAAACTTTAAGGGGACTGATAAAAATGTTCTTATTAACCGTAGTTCTTATTAAACGGACGAGAGAAATTGGACTGCAACTTTAAAAAAAATGTAGCCTACCGGTATACGGTATTTTCTTTTAATTCGTCCTTTACCTTCGCGTTTGCACAAACGGATAAAACTCTTATCACTTCCCAAGATGGAGTCAACTAGCGATTGATGTTTTGCATAAAACGAAACGAAATTCAAGGGGGAGAAAAAGAAACCGTTACGAACGGCAAATTCATAAAAATAAGCTACAATTGTAAATATTTGTTCGTTTTATCCGTACTTTCGTATTAACAGAGTTCGTTATAGCCGCATATATTTAGTGCTGACTGAGTTGCTGACCAACCAAAATCTTGAAAAAGTTCTTATTAAGCGGGAATTCTTGTTATCCGAGTTCTTATTAATGAGGTTATACTGTATAAAAAAATAAGCATTTTTGTCTAGAAGTGTATACCTTGCTATGAAGACAAATACAATGAAAAACATTAACACAACCAGACTGTACCCATGTAAAAGAGTACCTTTTTATGCCAAAGGTGCGTACAAAATTTAAGAATACCGTAATAAGAGAAACGACAACTCCCACTCTAGGAACAGTATCCAATTACTGCACATAAAGCAAAACTTCGAAAATTTGATCCTAATTAACTGAAAATCTTTCTCCGTCAAAAAAATTTTAACTTGACAGTGTGTAGACAAGAATTGAGGCAACGAGCTTGTTTTCTTATAAAGCAACTTGATTCAAAATCAAAATCATGTTGGATGTAGGTTATAAGCACGTCTCCTAACATAAATCCTACAGACATAAAAGTTCAATTTCTTTACCCAATCATTTCGAATATTCGACCAACACGATGTGCCAATTAATTGAGTTAACTGAAGTTCTATTGTACTGCACAGGATTGACGCTCCCGTTATAATCGACGATTACCATTTTTTTTAAACATTCATGTTGTTTTAAAACTTACCATATCCATAACTTCTGTTTTATCCAATTCAAGGATGGCCTACGGAAATAAAAAATAGGTTCACTCATGGTCTATTAAAAAAATTCGCTACCAGCTAGCAAAATTAGAAATCGTTACCCTACTACTGCAAGGTACGCACGCACGGGTACAATAAAACAAAATTCCATAACTCGTTTAAAATATTCCACGAATCAGTACAGATTTTTTGCATGAGGTTTTGAGGTTTATTATCTTTATAGCTCTTTACCTAAGCCGTGCATTTTCTTTTCACAAAATCATGCATAGACATATTTTCGAACTTAACCAACAAAAGCCACCAGAAAGACGCTAACTTTCACAACAAAAGACACTCACACTGTCTAGCGAATTTTCGATAGTTAACTACTATTATTTATTGCATTCTACTATCTTCCTCAAACCCCAAAGTTAGTTTGGACTCTGTTTACATCTCTATTGACTAGGGATGTGCAATACTCGAAAAATTCGAGCCGAGTATGCAACTTGTACTCGAACTCGGCTCACTACTTACATCCATACTCGAAAATCTCGAACTTGGTGAAAATGCGATAACTTCTCTATTTTTGACCGATTTCAACAATCCAATATACCATATTCACTGTCTCGACAAGAGAGTTTCTGATGGTGTACATTAAAACTCAACAGCTCAAACCATTTTCAAGTTACATCCTTAATTCTGGAAAACCACGACCCACACAGTAAATTCAAAACCATCTTTGTTCTTATTTCCTTAAAAAATTAAAGAAAAACTTGTTCACAAACTATGTTCATCCAATACTCAAACTCGGCTCGATACTCGACTCTTCTGTTGCAAGCTCGACTCAGCTCGAATTAAAATTATTCTACTAGCACATCCCTACTGTTGACAACGGAGATGTTAACAGATATGTAAACAGAGTCCAAACTAACTTTAAGGCCTGAGGAAGACAGTAGTTAACTATCGAAAACTCGCTAGACAGTGTGAGTGTCTTTTGTTGTGAAAGTGAGCATTTTTCTGGTGACTTTTGTTAGTTTTGCAATGGAGTTTCACAGTACGAAAATTAACGATGTTTTTGGAATTTTTAAACTTCTGTTTTAGTCGTTATGCTTCATGGTTTCTATTACAGTAATGCAACTTTCCTCATGTTGTCAATGTCACATGATTTGACACACATCTTGCCCTCTCGTCAGAATTTGAATCTGCCTGATATTACCCATTCAGAGAATATAGAATTTCACACGAACATCGTGAAACGAGTTGATTTAAAATTCTTTTTCTATGGTGGAATGGTTAGGTAAATGTGGTCGGTTCGAAGTGTTCGGCCGATTTTAAGCTTTGTTCAGTTCGTTTTGGCTGAAAAAAGGCATTCGGTACAGCCTTACCCACCGACCATGTTGCCAACTTGGGAAAAGCCTCATTATATACCTATTTATACTTTAACCCTTTCACAACTGGCCGCGTATTAAAAAAAACATAGCATTTAACTGATTTAATTTGGAATAAACAGTTTGCGCATGTATCGGTTTACGTAGTTTGATATAACTTTTGAACCATTAAAGCTAGAGATCGGGTTTGTTGCATTCTTTTCAGTATGCTTCAGAGCAGCTGTTCGGCTCAGATCTTCTAATGGTAATTTGCCTTACCCTAAGAGGGTACCAAGATCATCACCTGCTGAATTTGAAAGGCTAAATCAGTTCAACCCTGCAGTCAACAGTGGCAGTACTCGGCATGCTTCAGTTGCACAACCATGTAACAATTCACCATGACAGCTTTCCTCTCCAAACCCTACACAAAAAGTAAGGAAAAAATAAAAATTCCTCATTATTGGCGATTCGCAGGTCAGTAAAGTTAAACTACCATGGAATATTGGCAACTTAAAGACCTGGTGCTTTCCTGGTGCCGGTCTTGAGCATTTATGTGACTGTGTTCCCAACATTTTAAATCCTTCAGAAGATATTACCAATGTAGTGCTCTGTGCCGGGACCAACAATGTAGGTTTAGACTCTCCGGCAGTCATTGCCCAAAAACTCCTTGAGTTGATTGACATAATCAAATCCTTTTTACCCACAGTGCGCATCACTGTTATCAGTATTTTCCCTCAAAGGCAGCGTTTCCGTGTACATCACTGGCCTTCCCTCCCACAGTATATTGTTCAGTGCAATGGCCATATTATGGCATGCTGTAAGGAAGCAGGAGTTGATTTAATCTCCTTATGGGATTTAATTTCACGTAGACATGGCATCCTTGCATCCACTATCTTCCCTGGGTAAAGAACTGCTTGTTGATGCCATTATACAAAGTACGCTACTCAAGCGGAAACCATTTAACTTCTTCTCTTTTGAGGGAAACTAACCTTGTTTAATAGACTAATTATCGTTAGTCGTATGACGGAACATGTTCCCAGTTTTCCTCCCGCAAAATTGCATCTCAAAACGCATACTAACGACGATGTTTACAACAATGTGTGTTTAAGAAAGTGTCTTACGAGTGATACCAACGATTCTCGTAGACAATGCGACAAACTCCACATTAACGATGAACTCGATTTCATTTTTTCAGACCCCGACGTATGCCCGTTGGCATACGATTTTAAAATGTCGTTTTACAATACCACTGCTGTTCCTGAAGGTTCTTGTATTGTTGGTAACTTTGTCGATAGGTCCGTTTCTTTTGTTCATCTAAATGTCAGGGACTTTTCTACTCAGAACAAATTCGATAAATTTGTATACATTCTTAATGCCACTAATGCTGAATTCGATGTCATATGCGTCACAGAAACGTGGTTCAACGATCAAAATCATGGTGTTTGTAACCTAGACGGTTACACTTTTATAGCAGGAAACAGAATTCTAAAAAAGGGTGGAGGTATTGGAATGCTAATTAAAAACTGCTACAGCTTCCAGGTTAGACATGACTTCAAGTTTTCTATTGATGAATTGGATGGCCAGGGTATGTTTTTAGAAATTACTTTTGGGCACCATGTGTATGTTGTTGGAGTAGTCTATAGGCCTCCAGCTGACAACATGCTTAATTTCAGCAGTGCATTTAGTTTTAAAAACTCAAAAGTTTCAAAATTTGTGCTGAGAAAAAAAGAGGTTATATTTTAGGAGACTATAATGTTGCCTTAAATAAGTATGTGTCTGATTACGCCATTTCATCTATTGTGAATGATTGGCTTTCTGTAGGATTTGTTCCAATTATCACAAAACCAATTAGAATTACAGACTCCTCTGCTACGAGAATTGACAATATTTGGACGAATCATTTAAGCAAGGGAACTCGTACTGGCATTATCATCTCTGATTTCACCGATCATTTTCCAATCTACGTGTTCTTAGAATCTAATAAGCTTAGTAAAATACATCATTGCTATAAGATTAGGCGACATTACTCTGAAAAAGGTTATAATAATTTGGTTGAGGGCTTAAAGAATGAAATGTGGAACGAGTTAAATCTTAAAGATGACTTAGACCTATTGTACGAAAATTTCTTAGCCAAATTCACACATCACTTGGATATTGCATTTCCCATAATTGAGCCCAAATTTAAAAATGAAACTACCATCAAACGAGTTAAAAGGACTCAGGAGTAGGTTTCTCCAGAACTGCAAAAACAAATCAAAATGAAAAGTAAGTTGTACAGGAATTACACTAGGAAACCAGATGCTAATAATAAAGAGAAATACAAATCTGCATACAAAAACATTAACATCCTTATTAAGGAAGCAAAAAATAATTTTTATGGCAACCTTTTTAAAAACAATAAAAGTAATAGCAAGGAATTATGGAAAGATTTGAAAAAACTTACAGGTACCCACAAACCCCATAACATGACTCTTCCACATGCTAGCCTGAATTCCAATGAAGCTCCTGGGTTGGCTACAGAATTGAATTCGCACTTTATCTCCATTGGACCTAATTTGGCTGCTAATTTGCCTACCGTGCCTAACGTGGGAGCCAAGTTTAACGATTCACTTTTCTTGTGGCCTACTGACGCATGTGAGATCGAGGGCAGTATTAGGGCATTCCCAGACAAAAAAATCAAGTGGTTTTGATGACATTAGCATGTTACTGGTCAAACGGTGTTATAGGTATTTGTCACCACCTCTTGCACAGCTCATAAACAAATCCCTTACGACAGGTTGTGTCCCGAACCAGCTCAAAAAAGCAAAGGTTATTCCTCTCTACAAATCTGGTAATGTTAATGATTTTTGTAACTATAGGCCCATTTCTTTGTTGCCTGTTTTTTCAAAAGTATTTGAAAAAGTAGTATATAAGCGTTTACATTTCTTTCTGAAAAAACACCATCTGTTGAGTGACAATCAATTTGGTTTTCGCAAGGGTAGATCTACAGTTCAAGCTCTACACACTGTCGTTAATAAGGTTATCGAAAACATTGAACTAGGTAACTTTACCGTGTCTGTTTTTTTGGACTTATCCAAAGCCTTCAACACAGTTGACCACGATTTACTTTTAAAGAAGCTTTCCTCAATTGGTATCAGAGGTGTTACTTACAATTGGTTTAAAAGCTATCTAGTGGGTAGAACACAGTTTACGGGTCTAAATGGAGTTCAGTCTCCACTGCTGGGAATTACTTGTGGAGTGTCACAAGGGTCCATCTTAGGCCCAATACTTTTCTTGGTGTACATTAATGATATTTTTTCTTGTAGCAAACAGTCGTTCGTAGTTGGCTTTGCAGATAATACCACGTTAGCATATTCCGGAAAAGACTTGAATGTCCTTATCAGCCACGTTAACTTTGATCTTAAAAGATTTACCCACTTCTTTGATTCTAACAAATTGTCATTAAATGCAAAGAAAACTAAATACATGATAATGGGTTCGAGTCAAAAAATTGTGCAAATTGATCAAAATTAGGCACACGTCCTCAAAATTTCGGACGTCGTACTCGAAAGAGTGAGAAATGTTCGTGTTTAAGGTATTGTCTTTGATGATATCCTTTCATGGACACCACAAATTAACTATGTGTGCAGTAAAGTTGCCAGAGGATGTGCCATCCTGTCTAGAGTGAAAGGATTTGTTCCATCTAAATTATCTAAATTAATTCTATACTTTGCATTTGTCTATCCCTTAATTTTATACGGGATTACTGTTTGGGGTGCAGTTTCTAACTGCAAGCTACAACGCATTCTTGTACTTCAAAAAAGAGCAGTAAGAAGTATTGCTAAGGCAACTTATGACTACCATTCTTTGCCTCTGTTTAGGAAGTTTGAAATTATTAAGGTTGCTCAACTTTATCAATACAATGTTTGTCTTTATATGCACAGCCTTGTTTACACTGCCAGCGAAACTCGGTCTTGCTTCAACAGACGTATCCGTGTGAAAACCTTCCATGATTGTCACGATTACAACACCTGTAATTGTGATAAGCTTGTCTTACCCAGGTGTAGAACTGACCATGCAAAACGCAATCTCACCTACATGGCTGTAAAAATCTGGAACTGCCTCCCTCTAAGTATCGAGCAGGTGAAAAATACCAAAAAACGGGGTTTTACCCCTAAAAGTAGTTTTTACTTAGCCTAAAATACTTACCTGTATTTTATAATTGCTTTACATTCTGGAAATGCTACCCGTCCCAAACATGAAATTTAATGCTCTCCCGGTCACTGCAATGGCACCCCCTGGGGCTCATGACAACCGTTAGGTGGCACCCCGTCCCCGCTCCTAATCTTAGTTTGTCTCCCCAATTAAGGTTCGACGTGGGAGGTGGGTGGGTTCTTACAGGTAAGTATTTTAGGCTAAGTAAAAACTACTTTTAGGGGTAAAACCCCGTTTTTACTACTAGCCTAAAATACTTACCTGTATTTTATAATTACTGACTTTGTCCTACCTAAAAAAGGTGGCGTCGAACCCTGCCATCGCATGACCTTCCCACAAATACCTCATACCAAAACTGGATATACAAGTAGGAAATTGCCCGTACTTGGGGCTGATTTACTCACCCTCACACTTACCTTCTTCACCATTTTACCAGCCGCAACAAATTGGACCTCTTTGGACTTGGTTGTCGCGTCCTTTATGCCTCTAAGGTAGTGGGCGATGAAAGTATTACGACGCTTCCATCGACCTGCTTCCAATACTTCTCCTATGGTGGCTCCTGTTGCCAATGCCCAGGACGTTGCCATGGCTCTGACCTCATGTGCGTTGATGGCGCTTAAGGTTCCCCTTCCTCTGTCTGGGTTAGCCCCTTCGATGGATTTACAAATCCAGTTCCCAATAATTCCAGGAGTCACTGGTTCCCGGGTCAGGCTCTCACCGTCCGCTGAGAGTTTGACAAACAGTGGTACCCACGAAACGTCCTCCTGACGGACTGGCTTCGGCGGTCATGTTTCCACAAACTCCTTCGTTCTGGCAAGGTAGAACCTTAGTGCCTTGACCGGACAGTGTAGTCTGTCTGGGCATCCCGGTTCCAGAGTATGGGCTAGTGCTGTCAAAACGATTGGAGATGGCGCTTCGTCCGCTCGAAGTGTTTTCGCGCAAAATTTGAGGTAGGGTAGGAATGACATCTTCGACCAATCACTCGTGGCCCTGAGAAAGTCAGTTCCCCTTGCAAGAGCTGCCAGTTCTCCCTGCCGCGACGCTGTAGCGACTGCAAGTAGGAACACTGTTTTTATTGACAGATTTTCCAGGGAAGCATTGTTTAGCGGTTCAAACGGTGGGCCAGCAAGTATTGAAGCACACTGGGTAAATCCCACTGTTGGCACAGTTTTCTCACCCTGGGCCGGAGGACGCCGAACGATTGGATGATTCGAGAAACCACCGGGCTGTTAGCTACAGATTTACTGCCGGACACAGCTAGCACAGAGTTGATTGCGGCTCTGTAGCCTTTGATCGTGCTTGGTGTAAGCCCGTTGTTAAACAATGAGTTCAGAAACTCAAACAAATCTTGGGGCGATGGGTGTAGCGGGTCGATCCCTCTACCTCCACACCACTCCGTCCAGCCTCTCCACTTTCCTTCGTTTCGATGAATCTCGATGGCATTCCACGGCCACGTTCGACACACCCCGTGAGTAACCCCTCTTCACCAGTTCATTCTTCACAACCTCCAGGTGTGAAGGTGTAGGATTCCCGGGTTCGGGTGAAGCGTCCTGCCCTGATGTTGAGAGAGTATGTCGGTGCTCACTGGCAACTGGATTGGGGGCTTGGTTTTCAGGGTCCAAAGGTCTACAACCCAAGGCGCCGCTTCCCACCACGGCGCGATCAGGATGAACAATCCTGTCGAGGTCCTGATTTTGTTTAAGACTTGTTGAAGCACTTTGAATGGAGGAAACATGTACCCGAACAGATTGTCCCATTCTAGGCCGAGTCCGTCCGACGCCACCGCTTTCACATCCGGATAAAGGGACACAAATAGCGGAAGCTGGGCGTTCGCGCTGGTCGCGAATAGGTCCAGTGTCGGTGTGCCCCATAGCTTGAACAATCTCTTGCACACCTCTGGATGAAGCCTCCACTCCGTTGTCGGGATTTTCCCTCCCCTTGATAACTCGTCTGCCAGGACATTGAGGGTCTCCGCAATATGTCTTGGCACTATTGTTATCTTGAATTCCGCACACAGCTGAAATATTCGATCCACTTCCTTGTATAACGAATACGAGTGCATTCCTCCCCCTCTCTTCAGGTAGGACACTGCCGATGTATTGTCCGATAGCACTGCTATCGTCGAACTCCTCTCTTTGCGGGACCACTGAACCAATGCTAGATAAACTGCTTGTAGCTCTAGGACATTGATATGGAGGCTCTGTTCCTCCACAGACCATTTGCCGGCCGACTGTTCTTCTCCCACGGTTGCGCCCCACCCCGAGTTGGACGCGTCCGTGATCAGAAGCCAGTCCGACACCGGCGTATGCACTGGCACTCCCTGACTCAAATTCGCCGACACTGTCCACCACGCGACTGCATCGATCGGGACTCTGTCTAGTGGTAGTAAATCCTTCCAAGACCTCCTCTCTTTCCACTCCATCTTCCGCAGCCAGTGTACTGGTCTCACTCGCCACGATCCCTGGGGAACTAGTGTTGCACAAGAGTCCATTTGGCCGATCACCTTCGACAGATCCCTGGCTGACATAGAACGCTGCACCAGTAGGGATTCCGCTGCACGGTTCACCTGTATCACCCTTGTTGCTGAAGGCTGCACCCGAAACGTCACCGAGTTGAATGCTGCCCCCAGAAACTCGAACTCTTGACTCGGGGCGAGTCTCGATTTCTGAGTGTTCACCCCTAAGCCTAGCACTGTCAGGAGCTTGACGCACCTTGTCGTGTTCAGTCCCAACTGCCGGCTGTCTGCTTGTCGGAGTAACCAATCGTCGAGGAATGCATGTACGTCGATAAGCATCCGATGAAGATACGCTAGAACCGGCTTCATCATGACCGTAAACATGTGCGGAGCCGTGCAGAGGCCAAACGGGAGCACTACAAAATGGTATGTCCTTCCCTGGCATAACAGCCGGAAAAAGTGATATACACGGGGGTGGAGTGGTATGTGGAGGTAGGCGTCCTCCAGGTCGATAGACGTCGTGAATTCGCCTGGTTGGATCGCCTCCCTGATTGACCCTAGGGTTTCCATTTTGAAGTGGTCCGATTGGATGAAGCCATTGAGGTGGCGAAGGTTGAAAATTAGGCGTGATCCTCCGTTTCGCTTCGGAATCACCCTCGCTGGCCTGAAGAATCCCAGTGTGCCCGACGGCGACTCTCTTAGTGCCCCTTTCCTCACCAGAGACATCACTTCTGTCGCATACTCTGGGGATTCCGCCCTGTTGCGTAGCCAGTGTGGTGTCTTTACGCACAGCGGTGGAACCGAAATAAAGTTTGGGGTATAACCCCTTGCAACTACCGAAAGCACGAAGCGGTCTTCGGTCATACACTCCCACGCTCCGAGATGGCGCATCACCCTGCCCGCCACTTGATGGTGTAGAGCACGGCTTTGTTGCGCCAGTAACAGGTCAATTCCTGTTGTATGGGGGGGGCGGCGCCCACCTCCCCTGGTGCGTGGGAAAGAGCTCCTACTCTGAGCTCCTCTACCCTTGACTTGTTTGGCTTGTCCTGGCTGGAGCTGTTGGGGCTGTGGATGAGGTTTTGGCGCATGAGGTGGTGTCGCAACCCCTTGAGGGGCATGTTCACGAAATGGCTGTCTGCTAATTCCACGACCAGCCCCACTAGATCGTGATCGTTGCACAACTGGCACAGGTTTTACTTTGTCCCGGAGCTCCGGAGCAATAGTCAACAGCTGCCCGTTAAACAACCAAGGAGACCTATGCACTGAAAGTAAACGCAGGTTCTTCAGTGTGTCCTTACACAACCCTTCCTGATCTCCCTCTAAATAACCATCACGTCTGTGAAGCACGGAATTGAATAAGTTACAAGTCCCCCAATTGATAGCACCCGTATGAATCTCAGATGCTTTCCGTAGCAACTTGACGGTACTGTCAATCTCCCCAATGTCCCTGTCTTCAGGTTCGGCCACAAGGAAGTCCTTCAATTTTTCCGTGGCCGCAGCCTACGTCATATCTGCAGTAGAGTTTGCTCGCAGACTAGCTCTAAATACATTTTCTTCTTCCTTGTACTGAGTCGTGGGGACCTTAATCCAAGGTTGTCTAGGTAACGGCGACTCCATGTCCATTTTGCATTCCGAGTGAACGTACTCCGTTTCCTCAAAAGTCCTATATCGCGTTGTTCTCGGGGCTCCAGCGTTACCGACCGTGAAGTAAAAACTACCCTTGGGGGGGGGGGGGGCAGTGGTGCGACAGCCGACAGGACTTTACCTTTATCCCTCAGAACGCCCCCGTTCACCAGTAGCTGCCTATATAAAACTTGGGATTGAGGCAAATGATGGATTGCCTTTACGACACGATCCCAATTTGCAAAAGACGTCGCTGGAGGTTCGCCTTCAGGGACATCTGGGACTACGATTTTGGCAATGAATTGCTGACCTCGTCGACCACCCATTTCCATTCAATTGCCTCTTGAACCGATTCCCCTACCTCCACATTGTGTCCCGACACGTCCGGGTCCTGTGGTGGTGGCACATTCTGAACAACTACACTAGCATGAACTATCGGTGGATCGTTCGCTGGGATGGGGATTGCATAATTGGGTACGACCTGTTGCACTGTAGGGATACTGGGCTCGGATGGGTCTACACTATTTGTCATAAATTGTTGCACAGATTGGGCTGGTGGTGATGTAATTTGTTGCGCACTAACGTGAAGCGATGCGTTCGGGTCTGCAAAACCACTCGATCCCGGCCCCGATGAGTTTGTCCCGTTTCCCGGTGAGGGGGGGGGGAGGATTAACGGGCCAATTTGTGCTAACTGCTCCCTGGGCACTTGATCCTACACCCTGCTGTTGCCAACCACTATACTTCGGCCACAACCATTGTCCGCCGTAGGTTGACCACTGACTTTCCCATGATCCCGGCAACCCCCATGGGATTGACGGTTGCGCGGGCTATGTTGCGCTGTACGCACTGCCTCGTGACCCGGACTTTGTCCAGTCCGCACACCGATGTCCATGAATGCCAGTCGTCGACCCGGACTGCGGAGCGCGCGAGTCCGGCCAGCCGGCTAGCCACCCCCCCCCCCCCCCCCCCGCACTCAGTCCGCTCGTGTCTGCTAAGGGTTCCACCCCAGATCTAGTCCTGCCGGTCCACATCGATAGCTGGTCGGTAACTTGTGGAGTAGACTCCAAAATCAGCCTGTTAGCATCGTGCGGAGCATTTAACCTCCTATGTTTCGGTGAAGCATCGTCAACGTCACTAAATCTCTTACCCGTTCCACAATCGTGCGAAGGTGAGCCCGGGGGCGTGAAACTTTCCTCCAGTCCGGCCTGTCCGCCTCCATGTAACGGCGTTGATGTCGTCAACGATTGTAGTAGCATCGGCACATTAGGCCCTTTAAAAAATTTCGAAAAAGTGTCCAAAATTCCTTTTTGCATGGCCAATGCCAATTTTTTCTCTGCCGGCGCTTGTTCAGTCTTCCGACGCGCTTCTGACTTGGCCATTTCTGTTGCAACCAAATTTGCAACCATCGCCGCGATGTCCGCCGCCATTGGCGGGTTCGTTCCAGTCCCGGACTGCACGATCACAATGGCTGCGTCCGCGCTCAACGGTATAAGATCGTCGTTCACTGACACCACAGAATCGTCACCAGAGTCGAGAAACATGTCAAATTCTTGGTTGGATGATGAATTACCCTCCAAAATTGCTAATTCTTTAGCTCTCCTCCTCCGATCTGCTCTCTTGTTCAATTCGGCCCACGTCGCCTTGATCGTCACAATAACATTGGGGTCCATGGTCGAACAAAGCTCTGCACATTCATAACTGTCAAAATTGCATACTCTGCATCTCCTGCACCTCGAGTGTGGATCTTCAATGTTCAACCTTTTCCCACACTTTTGGCCGCCCCTCCCAGGGCAAGATGCAAGCTTCTTCTTATTTTCCATGAGAGAAATGAATAATGGTGACTGTCACCAGTCGCGTCCCAAAACAAACTGTGATTAGGAGCGGGGACGGGGCGCCACCTGACGATGGCCATGAGCCCCAGGGGGTCCCATTGCAGTGACCGGGAGAGCGTTAAATTTCATGTTTGGGACGGGTAGCATTTCCAGAATGTAAAGCAATTATAAAACACAGGTAAGTATTTTAGGCTAGTAGTAAAAATTTGCGTTTACTTTAAAACAGTTTTTTATACATCTTAAATTCTTAATGAATAGCTATTTTCATGCTGGTCTCTTCGTAATATGTATTCATTCTTAAATTTGCTAATTGGTCATTTCTTTCCGAATTGTAGGTTCTCCTATTTACTCGTAGACAATTATATATGTGTTTATATATATATATATATATATATAGTTTAATTTGTTTTGTTTCACCACGTTAAGCATTTACATGTTGCTAACACTGTATTTAGGATCCCATTGCCTTTTTGTATTTTGTTACCATATTATGCTTTGACGTTTTGTATGTATAATGGGTTCTTCCCTATAAAACAGGTTCGTAAGAACCTCGGGAAGTTTTCCCTTATGTTTTCACATAAAAATAAAATTCTATTCTATTCTATTCACCATATGCATAATTCCTTTCAGTTATTTTTTTTATATATGAAACCAAATGTGCAAATTGTGCATAGCGAAAATTCTTACATGTTATTGTTTGACTATACGAGTGCCTACAATAACATGCAAGCAACCCTACACTCTATAGCCCTTCCATACATTGCCTCCCACCCACCACCATCACCACTGTAAAAAAGGTAAACTTTGCATAGCAAGACTTCTTACGTTATTTTGTGCATATATGAATGTGTTCAATAACATCCAAGAAACCCTACAGTCTATAGCCCTTCCATACATTTTCCCCCTCCTCACCACTGTAAAAAAAAAAGCAATTTTTGGATAGTGATACTTCTTTCCTGTTATTGTATGCCTATATGAGTGTGTACAACGCAAGTGACCGTAAATCTATAGCATATCCATACATTTCCTCCCCCCCCCCCCCCCCCCTAAAAAAAAAAGCAAATTTTGGATAGCCAGACTTCTTCCATGTTATTGTAGGCCTATACGAATGCATACAATAACATGTAAGCAACCCTACACTTTGTATAGCCTATCATACATGCCCCCAAAACGGTGAAAAAAAAATAAGCAAACTTTGCATTGAGTGACTTCTTGCATGTTATTGTAGGCCAATATGAATGCCTACAATAGCATCCAAGTAACCCAACACTCAATAACTCTCCCATGCACGCCCCCCCCCCCCCACCACCAAACACTAAAGCAAAAAAACAGAAATTTTATAATTTCCTGCTATATCTCTTCGTTTTATTGTTGCAAATACTTGTCTTTGTACAGAAAACTATAAGCTTAGCCTACAGCTTTCGTTTCTTTCTGGTTTTGGCATCTGCCTTGCTAGGATCATCAAATTCAAAGGGTTTCAGGTAATGATACCGATGGTAACATGGCTCCAAACACATTCTCGTATTGCATGAGGCGCATCCCCATCTTGTTTCAGTTTTTTGCTTGTGAACTTTGCACATAGATTTAGTGCCAAAGTGCTTAGGGCCATGTTGCAGCTGTCTATTCATTCTAGTGTCATTAGTGAAATGAACTGGACAGCCCCGTCGGGAGCGAAAACATTAGTCTCCTACCATGCCTTGAGCAAGGTTTTCGCACAGTTCTCGTAGCTTCAACTTTGTGTTGGGTTGCTGAATACGTTAAGTTGCAACTATGGCAACATATGTCATGAACCAAAACAGCTGCAAATACCAAGTTGTTGATTTCATATGGCACTTGTAGTACTTCAGCAGTTGGTCCATAATATCAACTCCGCCCATGTTTGCATTATAGAGTGCCACAACTTCAGGCCACGGAAGTAAGACGCGTGTCTACTTTCCATTTACTTTTGCACTTCTTTCAGTTGTAGTAGACTGATTTGTTGTAGGAATCGTACTCAACAGTGTAACATAATTTGTGTCTTTCCATGTGCACACTGTAAATTTTCCTTTCAGTCGAAACACAGAGTCACCTCTGTGCATGGGCTTCAAAACAGCAGAGGTTTTTTTCACTATGTCTGCTGGCAATCCCTTCCGATTTGCATTTATTGTGCCACACACTCTTTTTTCTGGTACAACGATTCGCTCATTTCTACACCAGTATAGAATCAATCAGTGAACAAATAAAACCCTTGATTGTAATAGGGCTTGCACAACTCTAAACAAACTTTCTCAGTGAGGGGTACTTTTTTAGCCACTTGTGTAGCACTTTTCCTGTGTAAACTTCCATATTTAATGGGTAACCTGTTTTGCTTTCACAGAGGACAAACACTTTCAATCCCCATTTCACTGGCTTGTTTCTAATGTATTGTTTTATTCCAATATGTCCTTTGAATTTTGCCATGCTTTCATCTAAAGCTAATTCTCGCGAGGGAGAATATGCATCACATACTTTTGGAAGTAAAAAGTCAAATATAGGCCAGATTTTATACAATTTATCACAATTTGCGTTGTTGCAATCAGTTATTGCAGTACTGTTGTCAACAAAATGTAGATAACGCAACAGCATAACAATCCTGCCTCGTGGCATAATAGCTGCAATTCCAGGAGTCTCTGTCAACTGTAGTTTACTCCAATATACAGTTGGGGCATGTCCTTTTTTATCAAGTAGACCCATTGCCATGATCATTCCTAAAAAGGCATTTATTTCACCCCGAGTTATTGGATGCCATTTCATTTTGTGATTTTCCGGATTTTTTTGCACGTTCTTGAGCAACATACAAATTGGTTTGAGTAACAATCAAATCAATAAGTTCGTTTGAAAAAATATACTTGAAAATTTCAATTGGTGGTGCTGTATTTGCGTTAGGTATTTGCACACCTGATTGAACCTGAGGAGTGAACATCACATCGCTGCACTTACATTTGTAATCTGTCCAAATTTCTTCGGATTCCGAATAAGAATTGCTTTCATCCATTTCACTAGCTGTCCGTGGAGTTTCGTCTTCAGAATCAGTGTATTCAAAATCGGAGTTAGCACCTATTTCATCGTCGGAAAGATCGTGAACGATAGCTTGGTAACGCGATTGTGACGCTGCAATTTCGGCTGCACTAAAACCATCAATTTTGCTTTCATCGGACGACATTTTGTTTTAGAAAGCATGCGGAGCGTTGCTGGGAAGTTTATAAATCGGCAAATTCCAAAAAATTTCAACATACCCCGACTAAAATCGCTATAACTTTTGAAGCAGGGGTGTGCGATACCAGGTTTTTCAACTCGATACCGATACCAATACTTTATTAATCTGAGTATCGGTATCGCGATACTTTTCGATACCGATACTTTCTCGATACTGATACTTTTTCGATACTACTGATACTTTTTCGATACCGATGCTTTTTTCAATACCGATACTTTTTTCGAACCGATACTTTTTTCGATACTGTTACCTTTTTTAAGAAAGCAGTAGGAATAAACAAATTCAAATAAGTGCATCTGTACCTTCCTTTATTCCTTCATTACAATTACCGTTCACAGAAATATTTCAGATGACAACAATGTTGAGCTGAACTTCTTTGTCACGTTAGAAAATGAACCTTAAAAGTTTTATAAAGGCTTAACAGTATTAATGAAAAAAATTATTAATTTTAATTAGAGTATCCTACAGACAACTCGGCTAGGCTACATGGAATTTACTTACATTTTTATGTATTTGACATTACAAATAAAGCAATACAAAAAAAATTATATATTATAATTATGTAATTATGAAACAAAGCATCAAATGTGTTTCTTTTTTTTTTGCTTTGATAGGCTTTCTGGATTTCTTCACTAACAGTACATTTTTTTAAATATATATTTTATAAAATCATATTAAATTTATGTATGAAAATATATATGAATTTAATATTTGTAATTTAATGGCACAAACATATCCAGTTTAATAAAAAAAATTAAATTTGAGTTTAAAACAAGGTAGATACAAAGGATTGTTGCTGTCAGGATCTATGCCTAATGCTTTGAGAAGCTAACATGCCTGAAGATCTTTGCTTTCCGGAATTTATTTATTTTTATTTATGTATACAAATATAAATAAAATATTTTTTAATTTATAATTTATTTGCACAAAAGATTCAGTTTATTTTTAAAATTTTTAAGTAAGTTTAAAACAAATTAGTTACTTTTATTTTTACGGAAAAGTACCCATCATGCATTGTACAGATGGCTGCTCATGATTCAGTTGCACTAAAACGATGCTCAACAACAGAGACCAGCAACGTTATAATAATAAAGTTTTGGCTTCCATAAACAGTCAGCAATCAATTGTAACGTATTCTGTTCCAGTAATCACCATTCCTATTGGGATTTTATGATTTATTTGGTGCAGATTACTCTCGCAAAGAGTCAATAGGTAGGTGGCCCATCAACAACGAGTGAAACTGCTGCTTTTGTTAGGCCTATCTGTCACAGATATACAACGATTTACTCCAGCAACCGTCCGTTATAGTGATAGTCTTAGCTTCCATAAACAGTCAGCAATCAACTGTAACGTATTCTGTTCCCGTAATCACCATTCTTCTTGGGATTTTATGATTTATTTGGTGCAGATTACTCTCACGAACAACGAATGAAAAGGTAGGTGGCCCATTAAAAAAGAGTGAAACTGCTGCTTTTGTTAGGCAACTAAACATTATTTAGGCCTATCGTTCACAGATCTACAACGATGTAAACTCTCTAAATTAATTTTCTGTTCCAAAATCTCTTGTGTATTCTCTTAATACTGCAGTATTTTTTAAACAAACGATACTTTTTCGATACCTTCGATACTACCGAAAATTCGATACCAAGTTTTAAATTTCGATACCACTACCGATACCAATAAAGTATCGGTATCAGTATCGAAATTCGATAGTATCGCACACCCCTGTTTTGAAGTATGCGTGCAATAACCATGCGGTTTTCACCAAATGGAAGCCGCCATCTTGGACGACAATTTCCCACAATCCCCATCACGATTGCACAACCGGAAGTACCGCTGCTGCACGCGCAATCGCGGTAGGACTGTGCGAAAATCGAAACTTTCGATTCGATTACGATTTTATTACGTTGTCGAAATCGAATCGAATCCATCCAAATCAAATTCGAAAAATTCGATTTTCGAATTATTTTCGATTTTGGGAAATTTTTTCAATAAATACTCTTAAATTAATTTTAAAATAAAAATTAGTATCAAATAAAACGTTAACTTTAGTCAAAAACGTAAAAAAAACCAATGATAGACAGTTTTAAACAAAATATAAAGGAATAACTTGAGCATGTCAGTGGCTGTAGCTCAAAAAAATATGTCTAGAATGAACAGAAAAACGTTTATACCGAACCAATTTTGGTGGTTGGAAACCTAAAACATACCTAAATTGTAAATACATTTGTTAACTTTAATGATTTAATGCTGGAAAACGTTTTTGCGGCGTCCAAATTCCAATGTTTACATGCTTTCAACTCTACCGTGATCACTGTTGTTTACTTCCAGTAGCATTCAAAAACCTAATCTGGGTGATCTGGTGCACCAAAGCTAAACCGGAAGTGGCCTCTCACAAGCAATATGGCTGCTGGAGTTAGCAACGAACATTTGGCAATCAACTGCTACGATGTTTTTAAAGATTACAGAATTAATTTAATTCATTTAATGTTAAAATTTTTAATTAAAGATGGAATTTTCTTGCATGAGTATGGTATTAACTATAAAAAAAATTAAAGGAAACACAAACGAAAGGTAAGGTTGACAAGGCAGTATTTTCATTTCCTCAAAGCTAGGCACATTATTCATATTTGTCACCCATTAATGTTGATTTAAAAAAAATAAAAACTATATTTCCGTTTATATACAATAGTATGGTAAGAAACTAGAAACCTAACCTAGAAAATAAAAGGAAACTGCAAAGATTAGGAAGTGGCAGCAACCCTTGCAAAATTTTTGCAGTAGGGGCTTACTGATGAACAATTATTACTACAGTAGGCTAGCTGTTCGTTCTAATGAGTTTCCACTTTCCAAAATTGAATTTGTAATTTCGTTTGTTAAGCCTAACTGACTGCAACGCTATTTGAGATGATCAGTCAGATGGATGAAATTTGAGTTTCAACTCCTCCCTTACAAGAAATAAATACAGAAGACTGTTTCACTGTGTTATGCTTTTGCTGCATTTTATGTTGCAACTACGTGTGGTGCATGTTAACCATTGCTAAAATAGTGTAGGCATTGCCCTAAAAAATGCCCTAAAATTACAACACTAAGATTTCGTTTTAGACCCCAATAATTTGCCAAACTTGCACAATGTACGAGTTAATTTGACTAAATACAACCTAAGGAAGGTGCTGCTCAAAAAGTGATATACATAGAACATTAAACTTAAATGTATGTATGTTTACTAATAAAAATTGTTTACTGTAATAAACTAAAAGAACACTCGTTGGTACCATGGGATTGTAATATCAAGAAAGTGAAACTCCATTTTTTTTTTGGGGGGGGGGGGGGGTGTGAGGAGAGTTTGTTTGCTAAATTTGTATCAATCCAAAAATGTAGTTTTGCCTAATAAAGGAATATACATTTTCGAAGTTTATCTTCAAGTTCACACGCATTGAAATAATTGAAACTTGATAATTTTTTCAAAGGCTAGCCCATAAAGATACAAGTTGAAAAACAAAATTAATCGAAAAAGAAAAAACTTGAATTTCGAAATCGGCTAATAATCGAAATCGAGGTTTTCTTTCTCAATGTCGATCGAAATCGAATTGAACCCAAAATATTAATATCGCACACCCCTAAATCGCGGATACGCCATTTGGCGATCTCGTTCGTTGAGCACTTGCTGCGTGCTACGCCAGGCTGGCGATCTCGTTGTGAAAGGGTTAAAGTTTGTAATACAATTTGGATGAATTGTAAAGCTGAACTGAAGTAAATA
Source organism: Lithobius niger (assembly GCA_023313725.1). Lineage (NCBI taxonomy): Eukaryota > Metazoa > Arthropoda > Chilopoda > Lithobiomorpha > Lithobiidae > Lithobius > Lithobius niger. The sequence continues at coordinate 7,219 of JAHWFP010068098.1, read as the reverse complement.
TCAGCATGAAGAAGCTACTCTTCGTGCATGAACATGGTTACTTTTTTTATAATATTAAAATTTTTCAAAAACTTACATTTTAAAATAGATTTAAAACTTCAAAACCGCACACTTTTACAACTGGAGACACTCAGGCATCTGCTAATTTTCAATAACTGAGCTGTTATCTTCATCAGGCACAATAAGGGTGGTTTGTTTTTAAACTCTGGCTACATCTTGTTTTTGTTCACAATGCCTGCTTTCAAGTTCGAAGACGCACCCGAGCATGGCCTCCGGTATTTACAGGGCCAATCTCCCACATTGTTGTCGATCATCCACTCCCTCAGAAGCAAAGCGTCGAGCTCATGGTTTACTAGGTGCAACACATTAGGATTGTCTGAGCCTATAAGATTCATAAAGGGGGCTTTGCTTGCCGAATAATGCTGTATAGCTATCAATTCTATACACCGAAGGTGAGTGGCTCTTCCATTATTCGCGCACACCAGCATCTTCATGTTCCCCCAGTCGAAAATTAGCAGCTGCGCTGCGTAAGTGTCTCTAGCAGTTGTGAAAGAGTAAGTTTTTGAAGTTTTAAATATATTTTACGATAAGTGATTTTCTTAGTACTGTATTGCCAGTAACGGATTTTTCCCACAAACTTACATTTCTAAGGGCCGCAGACACGTCCCTATCATGTTCACTTGACATAAGCTTGCGTACTACAGCTTCAAGGGCATGCATAAGGTTCTGATCTGCCGGAAGCTTGACTAGACTCTTCATAACAGGAAGCATAGAACACACCCGCAACCGGACGTTAGCTACCGGATCATCTGTAAAAAGGATTCACGTTTCAATACTTTCACATACAGGGAGGGTTATATGTAGTAAGCAGATGCATAATGTCACATAATGATACATATTAAAAATGAAGCATTTACTTCGAAATAAAGGGGGGGGGGAGGAAAAGGTAGTGCTCGGAAAGTAAAAGGTAGAAGTATTAGTAAAAGGTTTTGCTTCAGTTCGTATTTATAATTTCGACATTTTCCTTGCAAGTAAGTACATCAAATGAAAGAGGTAAAAGGTACCGAAGGTGTGTTTTCAGACAAGCTACAACAGTTCTAACTTGCAGTGTGGACGTGAGGCCCATTCAATTGTTTGATTTGTTTCAGCTCGAGACCTGAATTTGGTCATGTGTTTCAGTGTTGAGAACTGAATTAACGTGTTGATTTGTTTAGTGTAAAATATGTGTAGAAGTTGCGCATAAGGGGAGAAATGTTAGTAAGTGAAAGTAAAAACGTACATGGAAGTGAAGATATCACCTCTGGAATGAGCATTTTGGACAATGTCCGCGAACACCCGGTCATGGAAAAATCGCAATCACACGAAGACTAAGAAAAATAACGCTTTACATACCACTGTACATGAATATATGACGCTCTTTGAAAAAGAGGTGAACAGTAAAGCCATTATATGAAAAGACGAATAACAAAACGGAAAACTGATAGAAAATAAATTCGATTACTGCCGAGGGAAAAAATTATATTGGAAGCCATGAATGCAGATGTCAATTCAGCGCCTTCTCAGATCACGACTTAAACAATTTTTTTTCAAAATCACTGGTCATTACATCCGTAGGTACTAAGGACACCTTATAAATACGAGCTCGTAGAAAAACTACACAGTTGGTGATGGAGACAGGGGGGGTTAGAAAATGTTACCAATTTTCAGGTAGGGGGTCACGCCAAGTGTTATACGAGTGTTACGAAAGGGGAAGAGGGGTCTAAATTGCTGGAAAAAGGTGTTAGGTGGTTTGTGAACGCTCCTATAGCAAATACACCACTTAGTACACACACTGCAAATGAAGGTTCAACTGGGAAAAGTGAGATTCTTGCAAAAAGGTTGCTCCAGACTAGATGCATTTTTATGGAAGCAAATCCTTCAAGCTTGAAGCAAGTACTTCGTTTTAAGAATACGAAACAAGTAAAACCTTCTACTTTGAAGCAAATACTTCTGCCTAAAAGCAAAACCTTTTCCTTCACTTTTCTTATGAATATAATCCGAAGCAATTGCTTCACTTTTTTGCAAGTAAAAGGTAATGCTACTTTTTATAAACTGTACGACCTAACTGTAGGACCTAATGATGCATAATGTCACATACAGGGAGGGTTATATGTAGTAAGCAGATGCAACTAATTATGTCATTTGATACACCTTTCTACTCAATTGTTCAAGATATGTCTGAGACAATGGAAAAAAAATCACAAAAGTAACAATATATTGGAATTTAATACGCAGTATGTTCAAACAATTCACAAACATACAGCGTACTAAATTCCAACATGTTTTCCCAAGTTCAAAGTGATTCGTCACACAGTTTCTTTCAGAATTGGTATTCGTTTTAGCTCTTGAGTTTCTTGGTATTATGGCAACCTTGCCATACATGACCATTTGAAAAACTTTGACTCAAAATGTTTTAGGAAAACCCAAATACATGAAGACTTGAGCTCATTTCGTATTAGGGCAGTATAAAAAAATCCGACAGTTAGCAACACCGCCCACAAGTCAAAACTCCACGACGTGACGTCACTTTAATCTACTTCGTAAAAATTTTGCTGCATACAATACCTGTTTGAATTGTTTTGTGTCATTGTTACTTCCTCTTAATAATCACTGAAACATGTTCGTAGTACTAATGTAGAGAATACACACTGCACAATATTATAATATTAACGTTTAGATTACAAAGGTTGATTTTAAAAGTTCGACTAATGGTTGTTTTTTATACACGTTTGTTAAAATTTTGATAAAATATAAAAGTAAAAGCCGATGGCTCGTACAGTCAGTTTTGCTGGTACTCTTGTTAAAAAAATGAAGATTCTCCCAGAGAAATTGTTCTCGCCAGGAGAATTTAAGTTCTCTGAGTCGAATCCGACGAAACTGTGTTACAAGATTGGGATCCTTCCCAATGCCTACGGCGCTTTTTTACCTCATTAACGCAGTCATTTATGCAAAATATTGCGTCACTTCCGCCTCTATCTCCCTTCCCCCTACCCTGTCGGCGTCCACTCACTCTTTTCTCGCTGTGAACGTACAATTCCATGCAGGGAGGCGGGAAGGCCCTGTTTTGTAACACAGTTTCGTCGGATTCGACTCGGAGAACTTAGATTCGCCTGGCGAGAACAAGTTCTCTGGGAGAATCTTCATTTCTTCTTCGTAGAATCCTCCTCACTGTGTTACAAGATTGGGATAGATTAGGAAGCAGTGCACAGCTCAGAATCGCTCCAAAGATGGCTGTGGTGACCTTGGTCCCACTTAATAATCAACCTGTACCTACACCCCAGACTACCCAGGGACCCCACTCATCCGCCACCTCGGCGTCCACGTACGGGTCCCAGAGGAGGGCCCCTGTGCTCACAAGGGATACGGTCCATCCCTGGCGCAGGCCAACAGCCGGACGAACCAGGCTGCACACTGCCAGTCCGGTATCACCAATACTGCCCATTCAACTCGAACCACGATGAGCTTGTCTACGCAACCCAATTAAATGACATGGGGGAAAAAGATACGGAAAGAACGGGCCCCAGTTCACACTGAACGCATCGACAAACTCTGCCCCTGGGCAGCGTCCCCACGACCCAAATCGCTGCAATTGGGCCGTCGCCTCCGATGCGAACACGTCCACGTCTGGCGTCCCAACCAGACAACCACCTACAAATCTTTTGGAATGCCACAGTACACAATCGGAAGTCAAATTTATCCCCGAAATATCGAGATAGACCATCCGCTGTCACATTCAACTTCCCCGGCACAAATGCCGCCTGTACCACATAATCCAACTGACTTCTACGCTGCTCTAGGCAACGGACCATGGCATGAAGCATCTGGGACTTCGTCCCCCCTTGATGATTCACGTATGCCATGGCCACCACATTATCCGAAAGGATTCGCACAACCCGTCCTCTGACCAGGTCTCCAAATACGTCTAGCGCTTTTAGCATAGCCAATAATTCTCTCGCATTTATATGCAAGGCAGCCTCCCTGGGCTGCCACCTCCCTGCGCTTGCGAATCCCCAGTGGCTGCTCCCCAGCTTATGTCCGAAGCGTCCGTTGTCACCACTACTGCGGCCTCCACAGAGACCCAGGATTTTGCTACCACTGAGCGACTCAGAGCCTTCGCCCACCAGCTCAAATCCTCGCAAGATCCTTGTGAGAGGCTTCCTCCGCGCACTCCCGCACGACACCAGGTCACCAGGTCATGATGCCACCAACGCGTGTGCAACTTGCCGTTTTCCACGGCACACAACAAATTTTCTGCCAGCCCCAACAACCTTTGAAGCTCCTTAACAACCGTGACCGGGTCTCGATGCAGTCCCGCAACCAAGCGCACCATAAGAGCCTGTTTTTCAGGCGGCAGCACAAAACGGGCTGACTTTAGATCCAACATCTTACCCAAAAATTGCAAAGCCTGCGACGGTACCAGGGTTACGAAAAAACCTAACCTCCGCAAGGTTTCCAACACTCTCCGCACATCCCGCCGCACACCTGCTGCGGACGGGTCTATTACTGCAAAATCATCCAGGTAAACGAAAATTAACACACCGGCCCGGCACAAGAAGCGCCTCACCACTGACATAAGCTTCATAAAAGTACCCGGGGCCGAAGCCAACCCAAATGGCAGCACACAAAAACGGTAAAGACAACCTTGCCAGGAAAACATCAACAATCGTCGTGCGCCGCCCCTTATTGCCACTGCATAGTACGCTTGAGACAGATCGATGGTAGCCAACCACCACCCTGGCTGTAAATGCTCTACTACCCTCGGTAGTGTTATCCAAGTAGCACTTCCGTACCACTACAAACTCATTCAAGCCTTTCAAGTTCAAAATTATCCTGATCGATCCGTCTGGCTTTGCCACTGAAAAAATTGGCGACACATATCCTACACACCCGTTTTTCACTCTCTCAATTACACCTCGAGCTAACATCTCGCTCAATTTCGGGGCAATCTCCTTCGCATCGTCAAGTAATGGCGGCCTCGCCAAAACCGCCCTCAGCGGTGGCGTATTTCCCAACTCTAGCACAGCACCGTCTACAATATCCAGCACCGCCGGCGACGCCCCAATGGCCGCCCACTCGGCCCTATGGCCTCTCAAACTTCTAGCACGCCATGTGCTCATTATTTTCAAGGTCCGTCCCACCGTTTGTTTTCCAATAATCCAACCGCACACACAACAAAAATCATCTACTCATGCTCGGTAGAGCCGATGCCGTACACGCCCCAGCATTTCGCATCGCCCAAAAAAAAAACTTTAAAACCGAGCCATTCGTACTGTTTTATCACCAACCACTTTTTCCACCGTCCGCCACGTGCGGCTCTCGTCGGGTCGGTCAGTTACCGACTCCGACAATAGGTTTCACATACGAACTCCCAAACACACTTCTCTTCCAAATAATGCCACACAAACCAAAAATAAATACTACGAACCTGACAATCCGTATTAAACCACTACCGCCACATTCTCAAGAAGCAATTATATCCACGTGCGGATGTACTTGGCCGGCCTAACAGGCCACCACGTCTTTCGTTCTTACAAATTTGCCGCTACCATGCCGGCCGCCATCCTAATACTCTCCAACCAGTATCGATAGAAATACTCACCACCAACCGCGTAGCCTCGTAGCCACGCTGCTTCGCTTGTATAGATGGCGCACTTCAGTTCAACTGCGAAAAAGATCGTTCGAAACGAATCTTCCTTTGTAATTCAACAATCTTAGCTTAAGAATGTGTGACTACACGCGCCAGCGGCAAGAAAAAGAGTGAGTGGACGCGGACAGGGTAGGGGGAAGTGGGATAGAGCGGAAGTGACGCAATATTTTTCATAAATGACTGCGTTAATGAGGTAAAAAAGCGCTGTAGGCATAGGGAAGGATCCCAATCTTGTAACACAGTGAGGAGGATTCTACGAAGGAGAAAGGCATTTTTTTTATTTGCCTTTGCTTTCAGTATTTTAGCTTTAATTGGTTACGTAAGCGCAAACTTAGTGTTTCAAGATGTACGCTAGGCACAAACTGCAGAAAGGCTCGACTTAGCACCAAAATAAAGCCTTTGTTGCAGTACAGGTTTAAAATATGCTGTGTATATGCTAGTTGCGATTAAATTAACAGCAGAGGTAAATCATCGTCTCCATCTGTATTATGAAACATTACCAATTAAGCCAAAACATGTTCACTTACCAGCCAATGACAATAAAGGCATGAAGAAATACATTTTGAAAAATGTCTTGGAGAAAAGATCCATAACAATATTGCAAATACTGATGAACAGCATTCGCTTGTGGCAACTGTAACCATGACAAAATTCTGTAACACGAAAGATAACAAGGTTGGATTTCACAAAATATAATATTTTAAACACACATGCGGATTCCACAACAACATATTAAAACAACTGTCAGTCTGAGAACAAAATAAAATATGTACAAGCAAGTGATGTTTTCATAACACTAAAGCCATACAAAGACTGCACAGCAAATAATTGGAAAAAAAACTGCAAGGCTACCATACCCTCAGTCAGACGAAGACAAATGTCGTTCCTCTGATCCAAGGAAGGAATGCTTCTAAGGAAGACAAGTAACGTCGTCGCTGCTGCTAATCGGCAAGGAATCGGACGCTGGAAAAAAAAATCATCATTAAATAACGACCCACACTTTCTGCGATATTCTAACGTAAAATTTGCTGTCGAATCTGTAAAATAAGCAAAGAAAAAATGTAATTTTGCTAGGGATGTGCGATACTCGAAAAATTCGAGTCGAGTATGAAACTTGTACTCAAACTCGGCTCGCTGCGCGCGTCCATACTCGAAAAACTCGAATCCGGCAAAAATGCCATAACTTCGTCAATTTTTGACCGATTTTGACATTCCAATATACGAAATCAATCGTCTTGACGAGAGTTTTCCAGTGGTGCAGATTAAAAGTCAATAACTGAAACCATTTTCAAGTTACATCCTTAAAATTGGAAAACCATGACCCACACAGTCAACTAAGCACCATTTTTGTTCCTAATATCCTAACAAATTAAAGGGAAACTTGCAAACAAAATATGTCCATCAAATACTTGACCTCGGCTCGATACTCGATTCTTCTGTTTCAAACTCAGCTCGGCTCGACTCGAATTAAAATTTTTCTACTCGCACATCCCTAAATTTTGCAAAAATTATTTAGTGAATTACACAAAAAAA